>CM044394.1:53597500-53657500 GCA_024322285.1 Musa beccarii | reverse complement strand
CTTTCAGCTACAACCTGAGTTAAAATGTATTGTTATTACCATGAAAGATAATTAGCCATATAAACTGACAAGAAAATGAAAAGAATCGCACCTTCAGCGCAACTTTCTTAAGCTTGTTCATGGCCCTGAACTGCTTCATTCTATTCATAACTGTAAGGTCAAGTGGCTTATCAGAGGCACCATCTTCTCTCATCCATGGATGGTCTGCATACACTTTCAACTGTTAAAACTTGGTAAAGTGGTTAATGAGTGAGCTAATATGCTCATAAGCGGATTATGAAGCAGATACTTATCAATTAATTTGTTTAGAATATACTAAGAAATGTTTCAGCTATTATGTGAAGTATCATTCAGGGACACTTCTAATCACATAGGTTATCATCAAGTTATCAGATTGATTGGAGAATGGAAATCAGTGATGCTGGAGCACACATCATATAGAACTTGGCATATAGTGAAAGAAGGCATTTGTAGTCAATAAGACATACCAGATCCATGTCCCTCCTTACCTATTTGGAGCTAATAAAGGAATTTTCATGACAATTCTTGTAACAAGGAAATGCTCTTAAAACAAACTCAGATGAAATTTATACAAGAAAAAACATCAAATTTTCATAGAACATGGCCTTGGCCTTATTTATGTATCAACCTTAACAGTCACAACCTTATACCTGGGCACTACTCATATGCAATTTTTTCCCTTAATGCACAAATTTGGTACATATGTTTGGACTACATACCATGAGCTAAGAGATTTTAGCTTTAAAATTGAACCTGTTAACAGGATGAAAGTTAAATCTTACTAAGAATTTCAGCTGCAGTAAGCCGCTCCTTTGGATCTGATCTTAGCATCATTTTGACAAGTTCTTTAGCACTGATAGATATAGAAGGCCAGGGATCAGATGTGAAATCAATATGGCCATGCAATATAGCATCAAATATACCCTCCTCAGTCTCTGCATATGTGAAAATGTATATTCAAGTTATTTTACTAAAGTATCATTGTAAATTATCAAGCTCATTTATCTTGATAAACAAGAACCTGCGAAAAAAGGAGGGACACCACAAAGAAGGATGTACAGCATCACTCCAGCACTCCAGATATCAGCCTCTGCTCCATAATGTTGTCGCAATACTTCAGGAGCAATATAAAATGCACTTCCGACAAGATCTTTGAATATGTCTCCTGCACAACCCAATTATCATTTTTAATGCTAATATGATCTTTTTAATTAGAAGGCAAAAACAATTACACAAGAACATTTAAGAACAAAAAAAGCATCCAAAAAAATTTCCTATTCACATAACAATTCTTTTTGTGCCCCCATGGACTTTTTATTTGAAAACTTACCAAACACCAACATAACAACATTGGATATTCAACAATAAATCCTTCTACTGGCGTACTTCTCCAAATTATTGCTAGGATTGCCACACAGATAGATAGAGAGTTCTAACCCATCAACTAAGACAAGCTTGACCACCTGGATGACAACTAATTTAGTTGGGCGGTTGCATGTCTTCTTGAAAACTTTTTGATCCATTAGATTGTATTTCCTACAATTCCCTAAAAATGTATAATCTTAAGATTAAGGAATTTGAAGAATACATGTCAAAAAAGAATATACATTCTTCACAAATTACACATTTAAAAGTAGATGGTTATTTTCTTAGTCATAAGAGATGGGTTTTTCATATGACAGAATTTACTTTATTAAAAGTTTGTGAACTTAAGCATACATGGACCAAAACAGATATTGCCAGACCAACTTCAGTCAAAAACCACTGACACTTCTTTAATTTTAAGATATCCAATCGCATTTTCATCACTCTGAATCATAAAACCTCTTAAGTATTTTCCTCACAAGGATGAACAAATATTTCTTGGGCCTAATTTAACTTACAGAATGGAAATTTACAAAGGGCCATCCGATTGTATCTGGTTTGATCCTTGGAATGTCTTTTAAACTTAAGGTACCACAAAACCTAGAAATCAAACTATACGGAGGCCAAGGCTACGCTGAGAATCTTTTTTTCTTTTCGTTTAAGATACACATTCTGCTGTGCTCTCCAATCAATTGGAGTCCAAATGTGGTTGGAAAGCAGTGACCGAGTGCCAAGAACTGCAGATGCCAATTCCTTGACCCAGCACAAGGAAGTGCAGACAAAATAGCTTTGTAGCAATATAGATATTTCAAAGAAGATAGCTTGTCCCAAAGTCTATCATTCCGCAACTTAGTATCAGAGCACTACGTTACCACCGCATTATACCTTGTCTCCTCATGCCCAATCGTAGAACAAGTCTATATATTGATCGGTCAACACACAACAAGATTTAGCAATCAACAATGTTGAGAGGACTATAGCTATTGATGCAGCATTTCTAGTTGATTCGCAATACGTTTTACTTTTGGTTGATGGATACCTCATTTTGTTGGTAATTTGACTAATTGTTGCGGCTAAGGTAAGACAAGACCGGGTGCTTTCTACCAGTTAGCCAACGAGTCAAAGGAAAGGAGAAAGGGTATGTATTACCGGGCTTGAAGAAGACGGAGAGCCCGAAATCCGTGACCTTAAGCGGCGAATCCTCCTTCTTGTTCAAGAACAAGAAGTTCTCGGGCTTCAGATCCCGGTGCATCACGCCCATGGAGTGGCAGACGTGGACGACGTTGATGATCTCCCGGCAGAGAGACGCAGCCGCCCGCTCGGAGTAGTGACCCTTGGCGATGATCCTGTCGAAGAGCTCCCCTCCCTCGCAGAGCTCCATCACGAGGTTGACCGAGTAGCGATCCTCGTAGGTTCCCTTGAGCTCCACGATGTTGCGGTGCCCGGTGAGGTGGTGCATGATCTGGATCTCGCGGCGGACGTCCTCGAGGTCTTCCTGGTGGACGAGCTTCCGGGTGGCAATGGACTTGCAGGCGAACTGCGCCCCGGTCTCTCGGTGGGTCACGAGGTAGGTGATCCCGAACTGGCCGCGGCCGAGCTCGCGGCCGAAGCTGTAGGTGGCGCGGACGTTCTCCATGGACCGGCCGAGGACGCGGCCGACGTCGGAGAGGACCGGGCGTGGGACGGGGCCGGCAGCCGCGGCGGCTGGAAGATTGGGGCGAGGGCTGAACCGGGGAGGGGAAGGGCCATCCGGCGAAGGGTAGCGCGGCTCCTTGCGGCGGGCGGGGGTGAGGTTCCCCATCGAGTTTCCTTGCCTCCTCTTGTGGAGTGGGTATGGAACACACACACACACACACACAGGGTGGCTGCTCCTTGGTTGAGTCGAGTTGGTGTTAGTGTTATAGGGGGGAAGAAGACGACAGGATCAGACTAAGCGGGGAGGGAAGTCAGCGGGCGGAGAGGAGGAAGGAGTCGAGCGGCGGCGGCGAAAGTGTCGGGAGGACGGAGCAGGGCTGACCGGCTGTCGCGGGTAGGCGGTAATGAGACCGCGAAACGCGATCGCCACGGGATTCGGTGCGCCGCATGGATCGCACGAGTTACGAGCCGCCACGTTTCATAGCGGGCCCACCGTTCGGTGTAGCGTAGCTTGCCCTCGATGTTCCCGGCGAGACAGGAACTGGCCGAGTATCGTTTGCGCGCGTCGGTCTTTTCGTGGGTCCCGCGTGCCCCTTGGCGTACTCCCGGTCCATTTGGAGACAGCGGAGCTTTTGGTGGTCCCAGGGGAGCGCGCATGCTTTGTTTTCCCAACCCGCATACACCGAACGGAGAAATCACTGACCCTCCCTTGTGATTGGTGTCCTGACGAGTCCCAGTCGGAACGCACGAGCGGAGAAATCGCGCAGGACGGGAGGAAACAAAATAAACGTGGGCGCATTGCTAGTTTGCCATTTCGTCGAACGTTTGAAGTGCACAAAATGCAATGAGGTGGTTGATCCTTTCGAAGACTCCCATCTTTTCATCCCTTTCTTTAGGAAAAAGCAGAAGGCACAGATTGAAAGTATTCATTCAGACCAAGTTCACATGGTCTGAACATTCTCTCTCTCTCTCTGTCGTAGAAGTTGACATGGTCACTCCATCATCTCCGCATTTCAATGGAGAAATACAAGGTCTTTGTCTGGATAGAGCCAAGCAGGTAAGGTCTACTGCAGTGTATCCCAAACGCAAGCCAGATAGATGATCAAGGAAAGATTCATAACTATAACCTTCATGTGCAACAAACAGGCAACCATGAACTTCCTTTGGAGTACAACAAGATATTGCATGTGTAATGGAAATGTATCAGCAATTACAGAGATGGAAGGGAGCACAAGCATGCATCAGTACATGGAATTATACAGAGTGGGAAGCCCACCATGATCATGGCAACACCGATCTGGGGATGACGATGTCGCCTATGTTGTTGTGCCATGGATCCGCCAAGTGAGTGGCCAAGTTCTCCAAGGGCCCCGTTCCCGGGTACGCCGACTGCTGCACGCAGAACCCGACGAAGGCCAACAAAGCAAGACGACCTGAGAACAAAGCAAGCAGATGATCGAGCCGACACCGTTAGATATGGAGCAAGCAGGCAGATCGGAAGGGAAGAGAGTCGCAGAGGCGAAACCATTTTTGATCTCCTTGATCTTGTACTCCTGGAACTTGGCGGGGTCCTTGGAGAAGCCCAGGGGGTCGAAGGCTCCACCGGGGTACTTCTTCTTCTCGGGGTCCTTCTCCATGCTGCGTTGGTGCTCGACGAAGGCGATGGCGAGGAACTCGATGACAAGGATGGTCGGGAGCGTGCCCCACGGGACCGGGTTGCCGAGGTAGGTAGCCTGCCCACCGGGCACCGCCGCCCACTCCTGCGCCTTCACCCAGTTGCCCAGGCCCAGGGCTTCCGGCACCAAGATCCCCGGCTGCAGAGCCACAGTGCAATTAGATCCTTTATCGAATGTGCGGAAGAGGGATCGAGTGAGGGGAGAAGAGAGCTTACCACGGCAAGCATTGCCCACCGGCAGTGGATGAGCTCCGACTCCTTGTACCTCTCCAGGTTCTCCGGGACTTCCCCGAGGCGAAGCGGATCGAAGCCGAAGTCGCTGAACAGGTAGGTGGAGAACACACATGTGAGTGTAATGAGAAGAGAGAGAGAGAGAGAGAGAGAGAGAGAGAGAGAGAGAGAGAGAGAGAGAGAGAGAGAGATCTCAGAGTAAAGATCGTCGCGGTGGTTTACCCAGGGGCGGAGCCGTCGAGGTAAGGGGGGCGAGGCTGGCCGGGCATCCACTCGGCGGACATGGAGAAGCGGGACGCGCCATTGACGCAGGTGAGGGAGACGGAGCCGTTGAACTGCGACTTGGAGGAGGAGAGGAGGCTCGGGAAGAGAACGGCGCAACTTCTCAGAGCAGCAGACGCCATTTCTCCTCGCTCTGTCTTGCTGATGCGCGAGGAGTGATGTGTGGGTCGAACGCAACGAAGGCGTTCGAAGGAATTAAAAGCTTTGGCCATGAGAAGCCGGCGGCCGCGAAGCGGATAAGGTGCGAATCCAAAGACCGAATCCTATTGGGCGTTCTATCCGCAGTACAATCCAATGGTGCGTATGGCAATAAGATGTTATCTTCCTTCCTATTTTTCATCTTAATATTAACATTTTTTATAAAATACATCCTGATTCTTAAGAAAATATTGATTATTTACGATGAAAAACATATGTATTTTTTGGCCTTTTTATGATTGAGCGTTTAATTTTAAAGCTTTTACCATGGAGCATCATTATTTATTTTATCGAATATGCACCAAAATAATTTTCTCTTTTTATTGATTGTTCTATTAACGGTTTAATAAAATAAAATATTTCTAAACTCTATAATAATTGATTTTGTTAAAGAATTATCAAATCATGTCTCCATCTCGTCATCATATATTCAAATTCATAAATAAATATCAAACTTGGTATGTACAAAAATTATGGATTATTTCTTATGTGTAACCTTCCTTCAACATAAGATCAAATTGGGGCACAAAGAAGCCATTGTTAGTACACCTTCTTCTCTAGGTGACTTGTTAGAGTTTGACGCCAGTGGTCTATGAACAAGGAGGCCTCGCTCAGGAATGTTGTTGGCTCTTCTGTAGACTATTAAAGAAAAATATTAGAAAGAACTAGAAATACTTCCAATCGATTGATCCAAAAATACCTATTTATTTAGCCAAACGATAAGTATAATTTTTTTAAATAATAAAATAAATCTATCCTATCCCAATAAATATTTTCACCCTCATCTATTATTTTTTATTTTAATTTTTTTATTTATATTTAATCATAATTATTTGAATTAATCTTATCAAAGTTGTCCATCATCGGAGAAGAGGAAGATAGCAGCCGATACAATCGTTGGAGGACGTTCGAATATAAAGTTCCGTGAAATCTATAGGTAATCGTGAGGTCATTTAGATAAGTGGGGTGCAACTAAATACGATACATGAGTACACAGACAACCTCATGTAATCATGCATGTCACTGAAATGTATTTGGCTTGGAATTATCCTCCGACGAGTGAGAGATCATGAATATATATATATATATATATATATATATATATATATATAAAGAAAATATAATTACGTGAGGGAGGTCTCCTCCATCTTCCTCCCACCAAAACTCAGTCAGTAGTATTGCTTCCTACGTCTCTCTCTCCCTACCCTATTATCAAGACAGTAACAGAGCTTTTAGAACAAGGCTGGGCGCTGGCCGTTGTCGATGGTGATGAGGCAGGCGAGCATGATGTAGGAGTACAAGCCGATGCTAGAGTTACGGCCCGTGCTGTAGGTATCCACTTTCTGGCCCCAGAACGCCTCCTGGGATACGACGGCGAAGGGGAGCAGGAAGAAGGTAATGAGGAGGAGGAGGGGAAGACGGGGGAGCAGTGGAGTCGTCATGGGAGGTGGATGGAGAGGCAGTGAAAGCTAAAGGATTAGCTGGGATTCTTCCTCACCGACTTGGTCGGAGGAAAGGAAGGGAGTGCATGGCTTCTTATAGAGGGAGGAGACCAAGTTGCACGGTCGTCGACGTTCATCAGCGGACGAAATTATATTATCTCTCTCATTCTCACACACATTCCAGCACCGCATGTAAGTATTAAAAATCTTTAATCATGCTTCTGTAATGCGAAAAACTTTAATACTAGGATCGAAATCAAAGAACAATAGATCTGTTTTTACGATGTGTACCTTTGATGACATCCGCAAAGAAAGGAGGAAAGATCTGAATACCTTCCTTAGATCTAACGCTTGCGCCAATCTGCAATGAGAACTAGACTCCTTTTCCTCTCTTCCTGTCCTTTCACAGGACCACTATAATTGATGGCTCAGGGAGATTGAGAGGGAGACTGTAATCTCTCAATCTATGTCTGTGAAATATTTTCTTTTATGCAACTCTTAGATGCATCTGTGTTGTTAATCTTTACGCAACTCTTAGATGTTTCTGTGTTGCTTCTCATACTTTAAGTCCCCTGAGGTCCTGTCTATTTATAAGCGAAAGCAGAGGGTCTAGGATAAGTTATTAGGGGAGTTCCTTCCATCAAGGGCATCCCCTAAGGAATCCTACTTTAATTGGACTTTCTTTCTATTAGCCAATAACCATAATCAGAATCCAATCATATCTTTAATATATCTTATCTAATTTAATAGGACCACATTATCTAACATTCTCCCACTTGACCCATTAATTGATAAGATACAAAAGATATTCAAAATCAAAATAAATAAATAAAATTTATTTGAAAATAATTTTGCATAATTGGATTCTGAAATTTTTGAAAACTATTTATACGCGCGCGAATTTAAAAATAGGCTAATAAATCCAATGAATATAATAATACTACATTAAGTCTGACTAGTAATGCGAGTCATAACGGTTGTATGTCATCAATGTCACACTTCCTTCTATGTACTACAACACTATTAGCCTTTCCTAATGCAGTCCATAATGACCCCTGTAATTTGTCTTGTCAAGACGATCTTGTTATCACATTTAACCATAATATGTACATACATAACTATGAACAGGATAGCAGAAACAAATAACTTTAAGTACGTAAGTAAAAATGTCAATTACAGTGTCTACTCAAATATGCATCACCATATCCTTTATGGGTTGCTCACAAACCCAATCATAAGAACATGTTCTTTCAAAACACCTTAGGCTGTAAGTCCTAAGTAAATGGATCAGCAATCAATACAATGGAACTTAAGTAATTAATTGACATTAGATGTTTCTGGACTCGTCTTCTCTAACCATCAAGTACTTTTTACCATAATGCATAGAAATGCAATAGTACTTGTCATTCTTAGAGAAGAAAACTACTGCGATATCACAAAATATCTTCAGCGACTTGACAATTGAGTCTGACCACACCAAGTCCGAGATAAAATTTCATGAGCTATAAAGTTTGATTAGTGGCCTCAAAGCATACCACAAAATCAACTTTTATAATAAATTGCCTCTCTAATTGATATAGATCTTAACCATAAGGTGGACTTCCTATTATTGAGGTAATTTATAAAATCAGCATTTGAAAAATACTATCATTTCAAGCTGATATAATTTTATACATGTAAGCATATAATCCTTCGTCCCTTCCAGATATCTTATTACTTTTCTTTGCAGTCCTTTAATATTTTTCACTTCTGGATAACTCAAATATCTATCCAGTATTTTAACTACAAAAACTGATATCTGTTCTGACATAGGCTTGAGCATAGACTTTCAACTATGCATATATAAAGAATATTTCCTTTATCTGATTCTTTTCAAGTCATTTTAAAGCACTCAATTTTGACTAAAATTTTACTTTTATGATTTGTTGAACAAAGTTGTATATAATTTCAAGACTCGATTAATATATCCTTTCTGAGACAGACAGTCTTAATAATCATTGAGATATATCCCTGAATATCTCAATACTAATAATATAAGATGTCTCATTCATATCAACCGTCTTAAATTCTTAGTGATAATTTCTTGGTTTAGTATAATAAACCAAGTCACTATTAGCAATGCAAAATATTATTCACATATATGATCAATATAATAAACTTGCTCCCATTGATCCTCAGATATAAATACTGATTAATAGTATTTTCTTAAATCTAAAGAAATCAATGATATTAAGAAACTTTATATATCATTGTCTAGAAGCTTGTTTAAGATCATAAATAGATTCCTGAATTTGCATACCAAATTATATATTTCTTTCATTTTCTCTGCGAGTCATTCAGAATAACTTATGGAAAACTAGATCCTTAATCAAAAATTTATTTTCATATCATTATGATATAACTCAAATTCATAATGAGTCACTAATGTCATGACGATTCTTAACGAGTTCATTTAAAAATTAAATGTCTTGTTATGATACATTATTTATGAGTAAAATCTATAACCATATAAAACTAAAAGTTTGACCATTATATCATTCGACATTGTCCATTGAGTCATATTTGTATAACAGACTCTTTTACAATTATTGGACAATTCAACGAATTCATCAAACACCATTCTGGTTATTGATTTTAACTCTTCTTATATTGTATCATATTACTTTTCAGAATCGTTATCTTTCATGACCTGTGAAAACAATAAGGGATCTATTCTTATTCCTATATCAAAATATAATTCTTATAGATATACCACATAATCATAAATGACAGGATTCCTTTCCCATTGAAAAATTTCTAAGGCTGTCAATTGTGGTAATTCTACAAGACCATTATCAGCGATATCAATATAATGTGGGAGTTTGGTAATGTTATTTTATTATTCACCTTTATCAAATTATTTAATAATTTGAGTAACAACAATCTCTCAAAAAATAAAAGAGTATCAACATGTATCTCCTCTATATCAAAATTAAATTTCGAGATTTTTACTCCCACTGATTCGCTATTTTATAGGAACTTTATATTACCAGATTTAACCATCATCGTACTATAATTAGAGCAATAAGACATATACCCTTTTTTTAATTTTTCTGAATAAATAACAAAATATTCAAAAATAGTTATTAACTTTAATTTTCTTTTATGTGAGTTGAAGATCCTTATCTCTACAGGACAATCCTAAATATGTAAATATCTTAACTTAGGTTTCCCAGAAACCCCATTTAAGATATACATAGTTGTCCTTAGAACTTCTTCTCACATGAATTTGGGTATAAAAGAATAATACATCATGCTCCTAATCATATTTATAAATGTACGATTATACCTTTCAGCAATTATGTTTTGCTACGACACATCTGGTAAATTATACTGAATACCTTGATTTTCCAGGATTCTAGTAAAAGAACTAGAATGATAATTGGATCCATCATGAATGTCATAAAATCCATCACCCCTATCAGATATGATGATTTTAACTTTTCTATCTAATTGTCTCTCGATCTCTTTTATGCACATTTTAAGAGTGTCAATGGCTTGAGACTTTACATGAATTAGATATATATAAAATCATATCTCAATAGGTTATCTATATGGTGATAAAATACCTCTCTTTAATAAGACGAAAATATAGAATGACTCGCAGATGAAAGCATAATCTCAATGAGTTTATGAACTTTTATTTTATTTTAATATTTAATTATAGGATCATTGTAAACTCAAGATTCATGTTAATTCTGTATAAATCATTATACAAAATCCAAAAGTTAACTTTTATTGAATCATATTGAGTTCACAATTATCAAAAGAGAAACAATATTCTAACAATTCTAGGTAAAGAATTCAAATTCCCAGAATTATAAGAATATAACATAAATCCTCAAGATTCATCAAATAAATCATCTTTAGGCGTAGGCGATAAATACAAACTGCTATCGCCTCACTTTAAGATGATTCCCTGTAATGATGAATATTTCAATCTCCTTTAATTTTTATTCCTTTTTTTTCTTTTAAATATTAAAATAAATCTCTATTATTGGTAACATACATTGAAGCATCAAATTAATCCACCAAGTATTAGAAAAATAATTTCTATAATATTTGATTTGAACCACATAACTTTTCATTTCAAATCAAATCTTATAATTCTTCTTCATATAACTTTCATTGTTACACAAGTAACACTTTATTATGAAGAAATTCCTTTATGAGTTTATATAGTAATTATAAACTCAGGTGGCTTATGCTTCATCTTTATTTTATTGTTACCTACTCCTTAAGTAGAACTCAAATATTCTAAGTCTTGGCTTACAACTTTATCAATTATATTGAGGAGGTAATCTTTAATTCCTCAAATATTTTCATTTTTAGTTAATTCTTTTATTAAGATGTCAACTCATGACTTATCAGAAAATTTAAATTGGTCCTTAAATATTCTCATGCGCTAGTTGTAAACTGTACTGAAGTCTAAATATCATCAAATTGAGTTTTTCAGACCCTTTCTGATCAGTCACTTTAATTATTTATTTCACAGAACTTTCAGCAAATAAGTCTGTGTTCCCTTCAAATAATCTAATCAAGGTCTCACTCATTCAATATAACTTGTATATGCTCAAGCCATTTATTCCAGAAAATATATTTCAGAAAATATAGGGACACTTATAAAAATACAATGAAGGAAGTACCACCATAATAATATAACATCAATGCTTTGAGTTCCAAAATATTATGAACTATTAATATCATCTACATTTCACCTTTGGGTGAAATATTGACATATCTAGTGTTCACTCAAAATCATCCATGGAGGACTGATACCATCCTTGTGGAATAGTGTTAATACCTTTGGGTATAGAACACTAAACTACAAGGATATCTAAAATAGTATCATCCTACCCCATCACATAATTATTCAAAATAGATTCTCTTTTGGGATTATCTAAATCTCCTAATTATGTGTGCCATTGTGAATATTATTTTTCTTTAATGTCATTTAGGACCAATCTCATAATGTATTTTATAGATTATTGATCTAGGTCACTTTGGTGACTGCAAGACCAATACAAAAATATAAAATACAATCTAAAATGTCCTATGAATGATAAGACTTTATTGTAATTCATATCCCATAAGTCTATCATCCCAGGTTACTTTGGTAGCTACTGATCAGATAAAACTTAAGAAAATAAATTACAAATAATATTTATCAAATTTCTTTAATATCATTTAGGATCAATTCCATAATGTATTTTATAAATTATTGGTCTAGATCACTTTGGTGGCTACAAGACCAATACAAAAATATAAAATACAATCTAAAATATCCTATAAATGACAAGACTTTTATTGTAATTCATATCAAATAAGCTTATCATCCCAGGCCACTTTGGCAGTTACTAGTCGGATAAAACTTAGGAAGATGAATTACAAATAATATTTACTAAATTTCTTTAATTCAATTTATGCTAAGTAATTCAATAATAGAACAATAACCATAATGATTATTGAATATTCATGAGCATAAATAAAATTCATATGATAACTATAATCATGATAACACATAAATCATGAAAAGCTTTTATGTGAAAATTAACTATCATTTCACAATTTCGAATATATACATATGAATAATCAAACAAATATCCAAGAACAATAATTGGATATTATTTACAAAATACAATCAATAATTCATATGAAAAAATTATAAAAGAACTATTATGCCAATCAATCTTATTTAATTGGGTAAGCCCATAATTGGGTTAACTATTAGCCCAATTAAACTAGTCGATCAAAATCAAATATTGATCAAAATTTAATCCTTTCTAAATTTGATCAAAATCAAATTCAAAATACAATCATGATCAAATTTAATTATTTTTGATCAATTTTAATAATTAAGGATATAAATAAAAATTCTCAATTGCATAAGGACAAAACTATAAATATATTGACAGGATTAAACTGTAATTTTTATATTAATAAAGGTCAAAACTGCCAAAATACTAAAAGTATTAATAAAATATAGAAGGGTAAAACTGTAATTTGGCAAAACCCTAACCCAAGGGCAAAACTGTAATTTTTGCCAAACCCTTTCGCCATTGCCGCTTTCTTGCAAGAGTCGCTTGCAATCGCTACGGCCACTTGATCTTGCATGCGATTCAATGCCGAACGGCCGCCGTGACACGTCTTGTATTTTATAAGGCCACAATGCGGCGCGATTGCTACGGCCATGATTCTGTGATGCTGCCGCTTTGCCATGGCCGTCCATGAGTCTGCAGCATATTTCTGCCCGCCGCTGCGCAGCCATGCTGCCGTGGCACAGGCGCCATGATCTGCCAGCGCGCCGTAGCGCGGCTGCGTGTCTGCGTGATGCCGCCGCATGTGGCCGGTCGCATGGCTGCTCGTCGCGGCTTTACACGCCGGCAGGTCGGCTTTGCATGCCTTGCCGCTGCCATGCGTGCGAGCGCTCCGCGCATGGGTTGCCACCCATCACGCGCCAATCTGGCCGATTCCGCATGGGGTTGCGACCCTTACGATCGTCGCTAAGGTTGTGCGGCTGATTCTTTGCGGTCGCGGTCGCCGGCGACCCTTCTGGCCAGTGCACAATGATGAGGTTGTGCACTCGATTCTTTGACAATGATCGGTCATTGTTTTCCTTAATATCGCCGAAGCGCAGGCGATAAACCACGACAATAAACCAAAATCGACTAGGAATACATTGATCGGATCAAACATCCTAAAAAAATAAAATCAACGAGAAGTTTTGATTTCGATAAACCAGACTCGATAAACCAAAATCGATAGGAATACAGATTTGACAAAATTCGGATCAAACATCATAAAAAAAATAAAATAATAGATCTATTTTTACGATGTGTATTTTTGATGCCATCCGCAAAGAAAGGAGGAAAGATCTGAATACCTTCCTTAGATCCAACGCCTGCACCAAGCTGCAAGGAGAACTAAACTCCTTCTCCTCTCTTCCTATCCTTTCACAGGACCACTGTAATTGATGGCTCAGGGAGATTGAGAGGGAGACTGTAATCTCTCAATCTATGTCTGTGAAATATTTTCTTTTATGCAACTCTTAGATGCATCTGTGTTGCTAATTTTTACGCAACTCTTAGATGCTTCTGTGTTGCTAATCTTTACGCAACTCTTAGATGCTTCTGTGTTGCTTCTCACACTTTAAGTCCCCTGAGGTCCTGTCTATTTATAGGCGAGAGCAGAGGGTCTAGGATAAGTTATTAGGGGAGTTCCTTCCATCAAGGGCATCCCCTAAGGAATCCTACTTTAATTGGACTTCCTTTCTATTAGTCAATAACCATAATCAAAATTCAATCATATCTTTAATATATTTTAGCTAATTAAATAAGATCACATTATCTAACAACCCATCCTGCGTCGCCTGTAATTCATGACGGCGACAACAGCCACAGAGGTTGTGCTTCTGGGTCCAGTGGGGAGAACGTTGACAGACCAGGACGCAATTTCCAAAATTACATATATGTCTACTACGTATAAGTCTTAGGCACCTTTCCGAGCCTAGTTTCATAAATAGGCCTTTACTCATTCTTAATTCCATAGCCATTCCACTGACATAGATAACGTCAAATCACCTCAATTATTCTTATGGAATTTATTTATTTTTAAATAGAAACTTATTTTTATCTAAATGGTTTGCAAATAAAAGCTCGAGTTTGAACCCCAGAAATTAGTCGAATAAATAGCTGCCGAATGACTTTTATAGTGGAAGCTAAACGGGGAATGTCACTGTGGCTCAATTCCACGCGGTGCATAGACTAATTGAGATGGGACGGTCAATGTGGCTCAATTCCACGCCGCGCTTCAGGTCAAGACACCACACCACCAGGTGATCTGACTGACTGCCTATTGTTAACCCTGAGCGGTGAGCGGAACTCGCACGGGACCTGCACCCCACGCAACACTGACCATGTCGGGTCCAGGTCAGCTCATAAAACGCGCCCAACGTCACCGTGGGTCCCAATATTGCGCCACAAAAGTCAAGACTTCCTACGGCGTTACAGCCGATTTATTCTTCCAAGTCAACAGACGAAACCAAAATGTTCAGCAGCAGTCATTAACATGGAACATCTACGCATCAATCTACGCGCGCAATAAAGACGAAGCCAACCCTCCTCACAACAACAGTGGGCAGCGTGGACACCATCAATCCGATATCCTCATTTCTACACCAAGAACATCCTTTACCACCTCGTAAGTCACAAAAGCAATTGCAATTGATGGCACCACCTGAAAGAGAGAAAAGAACATCGATGTGATTCTGCATCAAAATCTTTGATGGTTAACATGAGACTTTCGTACGCTGAATGGAATTGAAATCACAAACCTTTACTGAATTGGGGACAAGACCTTTGTATAATGCACCGAATCCTTCGTTACGGACAGTTTTCCTGAAGGCATCTACCATGCCATTGTATTCTAAAGGTGCTTTGCTCCTGCCATGCCCGGTCACAACAGAAGCAGCATCCTTCCAACCCACCATTTGCATTCTTCTCCGGATCACATCGAGAGGGTAGGCAACAGTCTGGCCAACCGTTCCAGCAACCGCTCCGCAGCCAAGCCTTGTGACGATGCTCAATTCGGAGTCTTCAACGAGACCGTATGGGTTGGTTTTGATCAACCAGTCCTTTAGAGATTCGTAGACAGCAAAGTTGAGGCCCACGTATGGAATCTGCAAGTTCAAATGTTGTTCAGAAGAGATTAAAATAATTCTTTAAAACAAGTACACTTCAACAACATCTACAGCATAGATTTAGCAACAATTTTCCAACAATGTGAAACATTTTTCACAATTTGTTTTTAAAGCAACCTATACTGCTTAAGAGGTGTAAAACAGTGGAGTATGTGCTAGCACACTTCTTTCTAGCAATACACATACTGATACGCATGAACATACATATATAGATTGATAGAAAAATGTTGACCTTGGTCTTGGACATTAGGGTTACATAGAGACTAAATCAGGAACACCGAGACAATCACAATCTCCAATCACACCTTTTCATTAATTTTCTTTTTTTAGTAAAAAAAAGAAAATACTTCAAAGTTCAAGCTACTCAAAAACATTAGACCCATGGAGATGAGTCTATCAGACGGAAGTGCAACATTTTTGTAAAGCTGATAGTATCTTGCTTTGTTTGTGAGAAGTCAAGGAAAAAGATTATTGCTTCAGTCCTATAGATTGCAAATCACAACGCAAGGATAGATAGATGTAAATTAAAGAAAAAAACTTAATTACTAGAGAAAAACAAAGGGTATAAGAATCAGATTGCCATATGAAACAGGTTTTCCGAGTTGTTTTCTACAAGGACTTGCTAATTGTTTGTGGTAAAGGATGCTTGCCGTCTAAGGTTTGGTAAATAGGAACTTACTACTCCTATAACTGATGGAAGCCAGCCTTTGTACAGAGCACGAAAACCTTCCTCACAATAGACCGTGCGCAATGCATGAAACATTCCTCTGTACTGGTATGGAGACTTTTCAGTCTGTACAAAAAATTAAGCTAAGAGAGATCAGTAATAATGGCATAAAAATTATCAGAAAAATGATCTATTACGTAGAAGGTGATACGTGACCAAATTGTCTGGAGGTCTGTCATTTGTCCTTATTTCAGAAGCAAGAGAAACAGCACCTGCACAGTGATCCTGCCACGAACCATGTCCATGGGATAAGTCGCAGACATTGCAATTATTCCAGCACATGCTCCCGCTCCAAGACGCAAAACAGGAGTAAGCTGAGCATCTTCTGCAAGAATTACAAAATATAACATGAATCCCAATTTGCCAAATCAATATGTACAATGGAAGGAAGAAAAGAAACATGATCGAGAGGACAATAAAAGCTTTCAGACTGTGATAATATCTCCTCTTTGTTTGTTGCTTTTGCACCTGGTTTAGAGGGTAACAGGAGGTAAAATTTTATATTAATTGCTTGAATCTCTTCCTCAAACAGATTGACAAAAACCAAAGTTCTAATACCAATTTCCATAAACATGTATTACTTGGCTCCTTTTGTATTGGTGAATGGAATTTGTCTCATAGTTAGAAAAAGTAACATCATAAGACAACCGTTGAACATTACAAGAGCTTAGAAACATTTCAAAACTTTTTGTTTTGCATCTTTTGCAAGGAAATAAATTGATTAGCTTCAAAAAGGAGCTACATTCTACCTCCAACAAAGAAGATTCTAGTGTGCACCTACAACTCACAGAGAAGCCCATTTGTGGTCTCAACACTTCCATGCTTGAGAAAAAGACGAGAATAGGTCAGTAGTCTAATACCGCACACCAATTAGAACTGAAGGTGAACAAATATTTATTTATGAGGTCAGATATGTAAGTGGACATGAAAGTGTGTAATTTTTATCTTCATGTCCATGAGATCAAATGTGTAGAATGAACCAAATTTCCAGTTCTTTTTCTGGGGTTTCACTCTTCACTGATCTTTCTCCCCTCAACCTGCAACCATTGATACATTAGTGTGTTTGCTAGCTAATATGCACAGTATGGAGAGATCACCAGAGTAGAGGAGAGACCAATGTTGAGAGAAGCATGTGCATGTGTGTTATTCTCTCTTTCCACTCATTGTCATGTTTCCTTTTGCAAACACATCCATGTTGAAATGGTGGTGTACAATGCAATAGCAATGGCACATACCACACAAACCCAGACCGATAATGGGCATGCGACTAAAAGGGGTTGTTTTCTTGGTATACAAACACTTCAAGTGTGTGAAACCCTACACTTCAAGTGCAGAAAAATATCAAGTTCTTCAAATCTTGTGAGTTATAACAATGAAAGAAAAAAAGAGATGAAGTAAGGAAAAGGAAAAAAGGAAAGGAACAAAGCAAAAGCCAATAAGTCTGGTTCTAGTCAAAATTTTCACATGCTTTGTTTAAGTTTATTGATCTAACCAACTTTATGCAAAACCTTCCCCATAGACTACATCCATTAGGCATACATATGTATGGGAACCCACACATATATGCCAGAAGCAATTGTTTACATTGACATTCTAATAAAAATATGTTCCATTTGCATGAGAACAACCAATAGCATCAAGCATAGGATGGCCCAAGAGAAAGTGTAGACATACCTTTGCCAGAGTGTCGTCGGTAAAGCCACAAAATTCCACTGCAACAAAAGAAAATCATTAGCTTAAAGAAAAAAGCACTAGATTATAACTATAATAGCAAACCCGTGCTTAGTGATAACTAGGCCCGAACTAAATAGAGTTGTACCTAAGGTCCATGTTTTGAGTTTATTAGCCATAAGGATCTAATATGATATGTCATAAAATACTAGCCTCCTGGCACTTCCGATGTGCCCAAGAGAAAGTAGTTGTAGAAGTATCATCCACTAATAATACATATTAATTAATAATAAAATATACTACAAGTAAATTTTGTGAATTTAGAATATGAATGCACATTCAGAGTATTTTTACATGAAATATACCCACATGACATTCCATGGTCATCAAGGGCTATCCAAACAAGAAAGGTACAACAATATTTGTAAACCTCTTCTTAAAGAACATTTGATATTTGAAAAAGTTGCAACATTATATGAGATGCTATGCTTTAGCATAAACTCTATGCTTTTGATAACTAGAACCATCATCTGTTTGCAAACATCACGTATACCACTTGATATAGCATAAACTCTTCATGGGCTGGCAGACAAAAGGAAAGTATTTAAGGCTTGAAGCTGCAGACGATAATGAAACTCAACCCTAGCGGAAAAAGGTAGGACGACAATGTCTAATTCTAACTTTGTTTATTGAATGTTCACCGTAGTCATATAATCTTGCCCAGTATTTGTTTCAGCCTCAAACTTCTGCACCACAGTTTTAGCCATGCGTGATACCTGTTCATAATTATCCATAACATATATAAAACTGAAGCAAAAGTTTTACCACCGCCAACTGAACTTCTTATAAGCATAAAACTCAAAGTTTGCTGCATCTTGTTGATAAAATCATACCACTGTCCGAACTGGTAATTTATCCAAGTGATAATGCTATGAACCTCCTTATTTTACCACATCATGCATTTCTTTCAGCTAAAAATACCAAGCTGGGAACAAATAAGCTATATATCTACATACCTTGATGCTTGTTCGTAACTAAAAAATTTGACTGCAGAATTTGGAATGATGCGTGCGCAGTTAGTTCCGTTGCCTTTGAATAGTCCTCGATAACCCTCAGATTTCCATATGTACTTAAGGCCTTGTATGGTTCCATTATACTGAATACTGTGAGGATTTTGAACCTGTATGTGATCATCTTGATATATTTAACAAGAACAAATTCATTGTCGCAAAGACCTTTAAAATACATAACTGTTCAAATACATTCATATATTGCAAGTCTTTGATGAAACACAAGAATGTCATATGGAAGGGATTCTTAAACAAAGGAAATAAGTTGCATCAACCTACATGTATATATAAACGTATGAGCAAATTAACCATCAAGTCATGTCTACCAGGCATAAGTCAGAGCAAATTAAGACAAGGAACTCCTTTGATACTTGACGGTTTAATGAAAAAAGAACATTTAAGGTAACCCTTCAATTGTAAATTGAAGAATCTAGAAAGCAGAGGTGCAAATTAACTTGTGAGAACATATTTATCTCAGATACTATAAATTGTTTACAAAGATCAGATTTTTATAACATACAGTTCGTTCCAATTTGCAACATAGACAGACATGACAAGACAAGATTCAATAAGAGTGCCGCCAACATTCATGCTGTGTGAAGTTTGGGCATACCAAATAAACCATTCTTATGACTAAAAATTGAAAAGGACTATTTAAGTATAATTCTGTATAAGCCTCAATTTCTGATGCAATCTCATAAGTTATCCAATAATTCATACGGTCCATAAGGCATGGCCTGCTTGCATGCAGCCCTCAAAATTTAAGCTCCTATGGTAGAGTACAATTTACTTTAAATATAGTTCAACTGTGATTTATGACATAAACATCTTACATGGTCGGCAACTACATCAGAAGTACCGAAATCCAATATGGACTTTTGCAACTACATCAACATTTTTTGCTAATTTTGTCTGAGAGAAAGCTTCTAGATAACTGACGCTTTTTGCTATGAACTCATTAATAGGACAATTGCATGCCTAAAAAAGTTATATATTTTTGTGCTAGGTTGGAGTCTTTGGACTTTGAACCACATACATATCTCAGGTGCAAGGGTTTTTCCTAATATATTGTTTCTGTAAGTATATTTTATATTCCAAGAATGTACAACAATAACCTATATTATATTATGTTCCAATTAGTTACACAAGCTGACTTGAAAATCATGAGTTGTAAATCAGTTCTACCTTCACCTTGTACCACACAGTTTCTACAGTATATTTTAAGCACCATAAATCAAATTCAAGCTTATAATTAATACAAAATTATAGATGCTAAATGTAAAGATGGGAACAACAACTAAAGGAACTTAAAAAATCCCACCAAAAGCAAAAGCAAAGAAGAGAACAAACAAGCTAAATCGCCATATTGTCGATAATCATAACTCAAGAAATAAGTAAAAAAGGAATGAAAAGGAAACTTTACCTGAAGTAGAATTTTCAACCGCTCAAGTGGAGCAACAGCAGTTCTTGATCTGAAAATGGTTACATCAGATGCCATGTTTTCATTAAGCTGGGATGTATCTACTTAGCTCATTATCATATGATTTGTCAAGTAACAACTGATAAGGACTTCTAAACTTCAAATCATGATCCCACCATAAAGGATGCTAAAGGAACAACAATCCATGATAAATTTCAAAAGGTGACAATAGCTGCACAAGAGTATAGTAATGTGCTCCATATATCCAGTAAAGTGTCAATTCTAAAAGTATAAAACACAGACCTCTAAATATAAGGAGTTGCATAACGTGGAGCTAAAAATATGATAAGTTGGTTTTCTTGACCGTAAAAGTTAGAAAGGGGCAATTGACTTCATGTGCTTTTGCTTCATACAGTTTCAATGATCACATACAAGAGCAAGTTTGGGAAAGGTTAAAGAGAGCAGGTATCAGACAACTGCTTATAAAGGCCAGAACAGCAACTATGACGTTAGAAACACAAAAACGAGTTCAATGATCTACTACGGATTCTTCCATGGAAACAAAAAAACGAAAGATGATAATTCCCAACAAGAATAAAAAATTAATTAGGTTACCTCTTGAATTCACAGAGTAACCAAGATACATTAGCAAGACTAAAAAGCACTCATGTTTACAAACAAAATATATTATATTCAAACATCAGCACACAACCGGTAAGCCTAAGGCACTAAATGAAATTGCACATCAATTGTTTTCTTGTTTAATCAAACTCTTTCAAAAGGTTGGCTATCCATGCTTATACATCAGACATATAACTTAATTTCCACAGAAGAAGTACTGCTATAGGAAAAATTCTGCAACTTCAGTTTCTACAGAACATTAAATTTTAGTTTATTCATAGTAAATGAAATTTGTTGCCTAACATTTCATGTTTATTCTTTCGTTACTTGGCCTTAACCAAGTATAATGGTAAAGTACTTCTACTTAAGGCCCTTAACCTGGAAAGAAACACTGTGCCAGAATCATCTACATCTACAAATTTCAATAAATTACAGTGGCCCCTTTCATGATATCTTATATCTCCATAATCCATTAGCAAAGAATTTTTCTGCATTAAATTCCAAGTACAAATAATTTTCCATTACCGTGTGCATCACTTGTGTGCTCCAACTAGAATAATCAAGATAAATAGCTTCTGGTTCAGGTCCCTACCTCAAGATGTGGTCATGACAAAATCAGTACAGATAGGAAGACTGATAAATATTTGTTTTCCAAGACCATGTTCCCTTTTACCCTACAAGGTTTAAGGATCCAAGCAACCTATAACAAATTTATAATAATCAAGGTACAACAGTAGGCTTGACACCAGAGGCAACCATCAATACCTACATAAGGGGCCAGCGTAAGATATATACTTTACAATATTAATCAGTGCAAGGATCAAATGGAAACAAATAAACCACACAGGCCCATACGAATAAACGCTCAGATCACACGGCAACCTTGCGAGCAATATTCTAATTAGCCCTTGTATAAAGCGATCAACAAATATATATATATATATATATATATATATATATATATATATATATATATATATATATATGTACTGGAGAAATGACTAAAAATGGCATTTTTTCTTCAAGAAACAAACAAAACAGAGCTTTTAATAAGAAAATGCCAAAGAGAAGAGGAAAACGAATCGACTCACACTCCTCCGGCGACACCACCGGCGACGAGAGACTTGCAGATGGTGAGGATCGCGTGGCCGGGGGCCTTGACGCCCTCCCTCGCGAGCTTGGCCTCCTCCGCCGCGAGGTTGACGATCGTCGTGACTGCCGACTCCCCCGTGTTCTTCCCCACCACATTCTCCGACGCCATGGAATCTCCGAACTAGCTCAAGAACCAGGTCGGGCCGGCTCGAAACCCTCGGCGAGACGACTGCCGGTTGGACCGGATCGGATCGAAGGCGGAAAGTCAGACCGCGGCCGTCTCACCCCCGTCGGGGCCCTCTCGGGGAAGAGAGTGGGCGGAGGGCGGCGAAGGGGTTCGGGCTTTGCGGCGGCGCTCGCTCTCGCTCTCTATTTATACGGTAGGACGAGGAGCGACCACCTCACACTCCCCTTTTTCCTATTTTTCGCCTTTTTATTTTGGTATGATGTGGCCTCTACCGAATGAGAAGGGAATGGCATGGCAGGAACAAGAATATACTGTAATTACTTATATACCCTTATCAGACGAATTAAAGAAAATAATCAAATTTAAATGGGCGAACTCCTTAATATCTTTTTCCACATTTCTTATTATAAAATTATATAAAAATATTGCAGTTGTGGCATTTTGACTTAAAAATCAAATAAGATAAAATCTATCTCATATACAAAATTAAAATTTGAAATAAAAAGTATTCTTCTTAGCTTATGAATAAAAATAACATAATAGAGAGGTTTCTATGTCAGCTAAAGTATTCTGGCTCTGGATGAAAAATATTATAACTAGAGAATCAGACTGATTCACCCTATGGATCAATCCATGAAAAATATTAGCTAAATTAATCATAACTTGTTTTTACTGGTTTACAATTTTCTAACTTATTTAGCTGAAAGTGATTTTTTAAACTTGTAAAATTTTTTTGGGATAATTATAAAGATAAACCTAAATGGTAAAAAAATCTTTATCAAAAACCAAAAGCAATATAATTTTGCAATCTATAGAGGAATCTCTATAGATTGCAAAGTTACATGCATGGAATTTTGTAATTTTTTTTTTTTGTGATAATAGGATCGGTTCTTAAGAAACCAATACAAAGTACAAGTGGTCAATGATGGTCATGGAAGTGGATAAGTTCTGTGAAAGGATTGGTTTTGAGATGATGATAAGTTGGTATCCAAGCCTTGGACCGTCGGATCAACAGCGTCCACACAAAAATATTTAATTGCCTAAATAATTCTGCTCATGATTCAAACGGCAATGAAGAAAGTGAGTTGGCTTGTTGAACGTTGGATTCCCATCATGGCAACTGGTAGTAGCAGTTGAGGAGAGGATTGATTCAAACAAAATGAATTTTCATTGTATACATCTTCATATTTACATTTAAAATGTCAGTTTAAGATATATTTTAACTAATTTTATTGGTTATTAGTTGAAAATGTATTTTACATAAATACCTTTTAAAAACTCATTCTTAGTATTTTTATTTGTTCGTGAACTTTTATAATTGATTCCAATGACAATGACATAAAAGTTGGAGGTTTATACTTACCATGATATGCTATAATTTGTAGCAATAAAGGTTTTTTTCAGTTTTTAATATCCCTGCAGGAACTCCCAAACAGAAAGATTAATGACTTTTATATATTCTTAATTTTATTAATTTATTAAAAAATATAGGAAAAACAAGGATACCAATGAATAAAACTGACATTGTTCACCACTAAAACCTTGTGATGCATGCACAACTTGCAAGAAGGCAAAAGCAGCAGCTGTCACAAGCTGTGATGTTATTTCAATGTCCATAAGCAACACAAGGAGGCTTTTTCTACTGTTCCATTGGGAAGCTGATCTGAGTACAATACAAAACAAAACAAAGCCACATAGAATGATAGATGTTAGAAACATGGTGAGTTGACTGGAGGCTTAAGATCTAACTCATAGTTAATGACACGATGCGCACCAACTACGCCTTGATTCCGTGCTAATTTATTCGTCCGGCATTGGCAGATGCATGCTTAAAGCGGCTTGTTTGGAACGAGATGACGACGAGGAGAACCGAGAGAAGCATGCAGCAACGCCACTAGCGATAATGGAAAGCGAAGGACGTATCGATGGCTTGCCCCACGTAGTCACGATGCCGAGCCCCGGCATGGGCCACCTGATCCCGCTCACCGAGCTCGCGCGGCGCCTCGCGGTCGAGCATGGCTTCTCCGTCACCTTCATTGTCACCGCCGACTGCAGCTCCTCATCCTTCTACCGGGCCTTCGTCGACTCCCTCCCGCCCGGCGTCGTTTCCGTCGCCCTCCCGCGCCCATCGACCTCCCTGAGGACGTGGAAGTGGACGTCGCCATCTCCCTCACCATATTCGAGTCGCTCCCTGCCCTGCGCCGTGCCATCGCCGGCTTGAAAAGACACGCCCGCCTCGTTGCCTTCGTCGCCGACCTCTTCGACACGGACAACTTCGACGTCGCGAGGGACTTTGGTGTCCCTGGCATTGTCTTCTTTCCCTCCAACTTATTCCTCTTGTCCTTATTCTTCCAAATGCCCACCCTCCACGACACCATGCCGCGGCTCCCCGATCCGGTTGCGGTACCTGGATGCCTTCCGATACATTGGAAGGACCTCCCGGACATGGTGAAAGACCCGACGACCGAAGGTTACAGGTCGCTGCTGCAGCAACTGAAACGGTACGAGAAGGCCGACGGGATTCTGGTGAACAGCTTCCAGGAGATGCAGCCGGAGGCGGCGATGGTGCTGAAGGAGAAAAACCTGGCCGACCGCCAGTCAACCTCGTTGGGCCACTAGTGAAAACTGGGCGACCGAGCTCGAGCCCGGAAGAGTCGCTGTGTTTGAAGTGGTTGGACAAACAACCGGATGCCTCCGTGCTGTACATTTGCTTGGGTAGCCTCGGAGTGCTGAGCCGTGATCCGTGATCAGTTGAAGGAGATGGCTCTGGGGTTGGAGACGACCGGCCATAGGTTCCTTTGGGTGGTCAGAAGACCAGCAGACAACAGCATCGTCGGAGGCAGCGAAGACAACCCTGCGAGCTACTTGCCTCAAGGGTTTCTCGAGAAGACGACGGAGTCGGGGCTGCTGGTGTCATTCTGGGCGCTGCAGATCCAGATCCTGAGCCACCGAGCAGTGCGGGTGGAGCTCGACTATCATATGCAAGAATTTATAAAATATAATAAATAATTATTTTATTATTCGTAATATATAAAATATATTTTTTAAAAAAATTTAAATCCTTGTTTTTATAATAGTAAATATTTTATTAACAAGAAAAGAAAAGATTACATCTTCTTATGGTCACAAGTCTCTTCTACCCAAACTTCATATCTATTGTAAAATTATAAATTATATTAAAAATAAATATAAGATAAAAATATATCAACAACCACACATGCTGGTAGAAACATCAAAAAAATCATAAAAATAATCTAACATTCATGAAATAAATATCAATAATTTAATAAAAAAAATAATAATATATCAATTTAATATAAAACATAAACATCTAAAAAACAATGATAATTTCTTAAGCAAAATCATGCATTAGTCACATACAACACATACGAGATAACTAGATAACAAAAACGTACATCACACCCGATGGTGCACTCTTCCAATAGCGGATGGAGAGGCATACTGCTAGTTATAGGTGCCCTACAAGCCAATCATATGAGTGATTACACCTGTAACACGTTGTGTCAATCTCTTTGCTTATGATTATTGGCATTACCTCACATTATCTAGATGTATATTGTGATATCTTGGGATATGTGCAATGAGAATTAGATCATGATGAGATTATGATAATGAGACCGATTCACCTTTAAACACAGACCCTAAATTATCCTGGTCATAGGTTACTCGAGAAGGACATCGAGATAACCGGATAGACTGGTGTGTTGTATACCCGTTCATATGATGGAGGTAGCTGGTCTCATAGCTACTCGTGTGGGGACACTAAGGGTACAGTGCATGTGCTCATTAGAGAATGAGTTCACTGATTGATCTGCCTACGGAATACTGGATGGTTATTGATACCTCACGTCATACAATAATTCCGTAGTCCCAGTAATATATCTGGTCATTAGACTTGAGACACCAATGATGTCCTGTATGAGTACTCCACTCTTTGATACCGGACTTATAGGTTTGGAAAGTTTCATATCTAGTACAACCGATCATTGGGAGTGGTAACCAACCTTATGAGGGCTATTGAGTGTCAATAGAGGATCATCCGCTCTCGGTATCATGAGAGGAATATCCTATGTGTTCTTGCTTGAACAAATCCTTGGCCAAGGTTATTCGGATTGAGAGAGAAAGGGTTCTCCGGGAGAATCTGACAAGAGCAAGACTCGAGGAGAGACCGTATGGGCCTGACAGCACCATGCCCGATATAGAGTCTCTGGGATATTAGATGGATGAGAGATTATAGATACATGGTAACGAGAGACGATAGGTCCAAAGGATTGGATTCAGCGTGTATCGTCTGGGGGCCGTGACGTAGTGGCCTGATACGTCCGCAGTCGATGAGTTCGGTGAATTATTATAGAGATAATAATTCACTATGTCAGAAGGAGTTCTGACAAGTATAACTCACAGTCAGCTCGATATTGGGCCTAGAGGGTCACACACATATGGTAGGTATTACGACGAGTAGAGGTTCGGATATGAGATATCCGCTGAACCCCTCATCTTATTGGATATCCATTAAGCCCCTGAATTATTGGATCCTAAGATGAGATCCAATAATTGCTAATAAGAGATTATTGGGTAGAAACCCACTAATCCAAGAGGCTTGGGTGATTGGATGGAGATCCAATACCCAATAGGGCAAAAAGATTCATTAGGGTTTTCAGAGGGCCTCTATAAATGGGAGGGAACCATAGCTCTATAGGCTGAGGGTTTTTGGTAGCCACCTGCTGTTCTCCTCTCCCCAGAGAGAGAGGTGCATCATCGCAATCCCTGCTGTGTGGATACTACTAGAGAGGAGGATGCTTGACTTCCTTCATCCTCTCCTACAGATCTGTAGGAATTCAGGGATATACGATCTCCCTATGTATCTTCTTTTACACGTGCAGTTTTGCGGATTTATTTTTTGACACACCGATCTTCGCACGACGATGGAACTTTCTACGAGAAATCTGGGGTTTTGTTTTCTGTTTTTCCGCTGTGCATGAGATGTCGCCCCACCTTGAAGGATTTTCCAATAGTAGTATCAGATCCAGGTTGTTCGTGCAAAGTTCGGATCTTAAACTGCGTGTGTTGTATTTTAGATCTATTTTTGATCCCAAAATCGTTGGCGCGAAGAGCGAAAGCGGCAAAGAATTCTGTCGCCGCTTCGTCAACAACTCACGGCCGTTGCGACCTTGCTCGCCCATGAGCAGCGCCAGGCATACGCCCGGCCTGCGGGCCAACCCACAGGGGCGTCGGTGCTGGGCCCCCATGCCCGCAGGCTAGAACCACAGAGGCGCCGGCGACTAGCGCTGTGCTGAGGGGCAGCGGCGGCGTCGCCTCCCTCCCCGCGCGCAAGGGGTATTGCCGCCTGCGGGCGATCTGCCCGCAGATGTGGGCACACTCGCAAGGGGCAGCGTCGCCCGTGGATAGATCGCCTACGGGCGCTGCGCGCCATAGCGAGTGGCTTTCGACTCATGGCCACATGTGTGCGCCGGCGAGGTGGCGGCAGGTCGTAACTCTGCAGAAGGGAAAGGCATTAGGATTTTGGGCAAAAAATAGTTTTGCCCTTCGAAATTTCAGAAATTTCAGATTCTGTCCCTTTTGATAGAATTACCAAAATACCCTTTTGGCTGAATTACCGAAATACCCTTGGGAATTCAAAAATTCCTTTTATGTCTCTGATTTTAAAAAATTAAATATGTTAATTAAATAGTTTAATTAACTATTATTTTTTATCCAGTAGTCCTATAAAATAACATATACATGTGATGTATGATGTGGACAGATGATCATGGACTTATGATGTGATGTGTGTACATGTGATTATTATTATTGGGGTCTGCGAGCCTCTATTTTTCTCATTTATTGTCAGACCTACGTGCCTGTAATTATGTTGTAATTACATGAGGAGGTGCAGTGATAACATGACTCACGAGGTTGAGACGGACGATCCTACGCATGGAGATGCGTTGAGATGCCGACGGATCCGACGAAGTGAGATGGACGATCATAGGACATAGAGATGCGTCGAAGTACACATAGATCTTGATGTGAGTGATTGGGCCCACTGGCTCGGGCCTGATCACATTAGGATATGGTCCATGATCATCTGGTGTGATTGCTCATGTGATGTGTGATTAGTTATACACCTACTAAATATGTATATATATATATATATTTGCATGCGATGTAGATATATATATTAAATACGTATGTGTATGACACATTATATTAGGAGACCAAACCAAAATCCCCTCTATTAATAATATTAAGTCGGTAAATGTGAGGCAATTAGATTGATCCACGTGGCCTTTCATCATTATAGCTAAGAGCCGATTCCCGGTGTAGGTTGAGTTGGTCGAGTCCCTCGAGACTCATCTATATCACGTCTCGCCATCTTATCTACGACATAGAGATGTCAGAGGTGACTTGAGGATATGGTATACTTGGTCGAGTTACTTGAGAGTATATCACCTAATCAGACTCATCTGGTAACGATGTTAATGACTTAATCAAACATCATGGTTGGTCGAGTCCCTCGAGGCCATGGTGGTTCAGAGGCCGAACAGGACGGGAATCACAAGGAGTTGTGATTGGCAAGAGTTGCCTACCTTTACGGGCTTAACGTGATTGGTCGAGTCCCTCGAGGTTACATTAAAATGTCGATTAGATCTTGATCCCCACTAGAGATCCGCCGGGGGTCTCCGATTCACATACCGGAGGGTGTTGTGTGTCTCACGAAAAATTAGTGGAAATACATTAAGATAGAAGTCCTTATCTTAATTATTTAAATTTCTACAAAGTCTGCATGTTATTTATTTCTGTTATATCTTTTATTTCAGAAAAATATCGTTTTCAAATCCTTTACGTGGTATATATGATGCCAACCACCTCACTGGTCCAAATTATACTGATTGGCTTCGCAATCTGAGAATTGTTCTCACGATGGAGAAAATCGCATATGTCCTTGATACAGTGATCCCTACGCCTAACGAAGGGGCAAGCGAGGATGAGATCGCTCGTTATGTGAAGTACTTAGATGATTCCACTCTTACTCAATGTTATATGTTGGCCTCTATGACTACTGAGTTACAGAGACAGCATGAAAATATGGATGCTAATTCCATACTCCTACATCTCCATGCTGTTTGAGGAACAGGGAAGAACTCAGCGATATGAGATATCAAAGAGTCTTTTCCGTGCTAGGATGACTGAGGGGACACCGATTTAGAACCATGTCCTTAAAATGATTGAGTGGATCAAAAAACTCACAGGTCTAGGTATGATCCTAGAGGATAACCTGTATGTGGATCTTGCACTTTAGTTCCTACTAGATTCTTTTTCTCAGTTCATAATGAATTTTAATATGAACAAACTTGAGGTGACCCTCCCAGAGCTCCTCAATATGTTGAGAGAAGCAGAGAGCACCATCAAGAAAGAGAAGTCGGTTCTCTACACTAGTGAGATCAGAAAGAAAAGGAAGACTGAGAAGACCCTTAAGAAGGGCAAGGACAAGGGCAAAATGGGTAAGGCAAAGGTTGTCAAGAAAGACCCAACAAAGGATAAAGGCTAATGCTTCCACTACGGCAAAGATGGGCACTGAAAGAGGAACTGCAAAGAGTACCTTATAGAAAGGGCGAAACAAAAGCTTGGAGAAGCTTCAGGTACATTCATGATCAGTCTCCATTTGTCAGAATCTTATGATAACACATGGGTATTAGATATCGGGAGTGCTTATCATATTTGTAATTCGTTGCAGGTTCTGGCAGGACCTAGGAGATTGAACAGAGGCGAGATAGACCTTAAGATGGGCAATGGAGCAAAGGTTGCTGCACTGGCTATTGGCAAGGTCACCTTACATCTGCTTGGTGGAGCTATTATTGCATTAGATGCATGCTATTATATTCCTTCTATTATCAAAAACATTATTTCCATTTTATGTTTGACAGTTATTGGATATAAATTAGTTTTTGAGAATAATGATTATTCAATAATATTATATGATGAAATCATCACGAGAGGAACATTGCATAATGACTTATATATGCTAGATACAACTCCACATATCATCAGTGTAAGTGAGTCTAAGAGGAAATGAGTAGTGGAGAACCATAGAGGAAAGAGTATTAAAAATCTTCGATAAGATCAAGGAGGTGAGTACTTGAGTATAGAGTTCACCCAGTTCCTTAAAGACTATGGAATATTATCCCAATGGACACCTCCTTATACACCACAGCTTAATAGTGTATCAGAAAGGAGAAATCGCACACTATTAGACATGGTGCGTTTCGTCGACCTACCCATCTCATTCTGGGGATATACCCTAGAAACCGTAGCTTATCTTCTGAACAGAATTCCAACTAAGTCAATGATGTCTACTCTATATGAGATATGGAATGGGAAGAAGCTCGATCTTAAGATTGTTAAGATTTGGGGCTGTCCTGCCCACGTTAAGAGATATAACCCTGATAAGTTGGAATCTAGGATGGAACAATACAAGTTCGTGGGATACCCTAAAGAAACTTGTGGGTATTATTTCTATCACCCTGAGGACTGAAATATCTTTGTAGCCAAGAGAGTAGTGTTCCTTGAGAAGGAACACATTCTTGGTGGAGACAGTGGGAGCATGATAGAGTTGAGCGAGGTTGGAGAAACTAGCTCAACACCATTCCACAGCCAGAGTCTGTTCAGATACCTAACACGCAAGTTCCAACTTTACGTAGGTCTGATAGAGTATCCCATCCTCCTGAGAGATATGTGAGACATATCAGAAGAGAGGATGTTGAGGATATTGATCCTTAGATCTACGAGGAGGCTATTATGAGTATAGACTCCGGGAAATGGCAAGAAGCAATGAATTCAGAAATGGATTCCATATACTCCAACAAGATTTGGAACCTAGTTGATGAACCCGAGAGTATTGTACCCATTGGTTGCAAGTGAATCTTCAAAAAGAAGATTGGAGTAGATGGAAAAGTAGAGACCTATAAAGCAAGGCTAGTGGCTAAGGGGTATCGTCAAAGGTAAGGTGTTGACTATGATAAAACTTTCTCACCTGTAGTCATGCTAAAATCCATTCGAATTATATTGGGTATTGCAGCACACTATGATTATGAGATCTGGCAGATGGAAGTCAAAACCGCATTCCTCAATGGTAACCTCGATGAGGAGGTGTATATGATACAGCCTGAGGGATTTGTGTCCAATGATAACCCAGATAAGGTGTGCAAGTTGCTTAGGTCCATTTATGGATTGAAGCAAGCTTCCCGAAGTTGGAACATAAGATTTGATGAGGCAATCAGATCTTATGACTTCGTTAAGAACGAAGATGAACCTTGTGTGTACAGGAAATTAAGTGGAAGCACTATTACCTTTTTGGTATTATATGTGGATGACATCCTGATCATTAGGAATAATGTAGGAATGCTCTCCACAGTAAAAACTTGGTTATCTAGGCACTTCTCCATGAAGGACTTAGGGGAAGCATCCTACATATTGGGGATACAGATCTATAGAGATAGATCCAAGAGGATGCTTGGCTTATCCTAGTCCAAGTACATAGACACCATTGTCAAAAGGTTTAGCATGAAAAATTCCAAGAGAGGTCTCATACCAATGAGACATGGAATATCACTTTCTAGGAGTATGTCCCTAAAAGACTCATGAAGAAAGGGCACACATGGATATGATGCCATATGCATCAACGATATGATCTATCATGTATGTTATGCTATGTACCAGGCCTGATATAGCGCATGCTCTGAGTGTCACGAGCAGATATCAAGTAGATCCAAGCTTGGAGCACTAGAAAGCAGTAAAATGTATCATTAAGTACTTGAGAAGGACTAAGAATCTTTTACTGGTATATAGAGGTAGTAGCCTCAAGGTTGAGAGCTACTCGGACTCGAGCTTCCAATCCGATGTCGATGATAGCAAGTCTAATTCAAGGTATGTGTTCACCCTGAATGGAGGAGCAGTATGCTGGAAGAGTTCCAAGCAAGACACTACTGTTGACTCGACCACATAGGCAAAATACATTGCTGCGGTAGAGGCAGCAAAGGAGGGAGTCTGGATAAAAAAGTTCATCATAGATCTTAGGAGTCATCCCGAGCAGCGAGAAGCTGATTCCTTTATATTACGACAAATACGGGACGATTACTCAAATAAGAGAACCCGGGTCTCATCAGAAGTGTTCTGAGGAGGTTCCAACTTATTAGAGAGATCATGGCCCGAAGAGATATAATAGTGGAAAGAGTTCCATCCGAAGATAACATTGCAGATCCACTGACAAAACCATTGACTCAGATTGTCTTTGAAAATCATAGAGGTCTGATGGGGATTAGACATGTTGGTGATTGGCTTTAGGTTAAGTGGGAGATTGCTAGTTATAGGTCCCCTACAAGCCAATCACATGAGTGATTACACCTATAACACGCTGCGTCAATCTCTTTGCTTATGATTATTGGCATTACCTTACATTATCTAGATGTATATTATGATGTCCTGGGATCTATGCAATGGGAATTAGATCGTGATAAGATTATGATAATGAGACCGATTCACCTTTAAACATAGACCCTAAATTATCCTAGTCATAGGTTACTCGAGAAGTACATCGAGATAACCGGATAGACTGGTGTGCTGTATACCCGTTCATATGATGGAGGTAGCTGGTCTTATAGCTACTCGTGTGGGGACACTAAGGGTACAATGCATGTGCTCATTGGAGAATGAGTTCACTGATTGATCCGCCTACGGAATGCTGGATGGTTATTGATACCTCACGTCAGACAACAATTCCGTAGTCCCAGTAGTGTATCTGGTCCTTAGACTTGAGACACCAAGGATGTCCTGTATGAATACTCCACTCTTTGATACCGGACTTATAGGTTTCGAAAGTTTCATATCTAGTACAGCCGGTTATTAGGAGTGGTAGCCAACCTTACGAGAGCTATTGAGTGTCAATAGAGGATCATCCGCTCTCGGTATCATGCGAGGAATATCCTATGTATTCTTGCTCGAACAAATCCTTGGCCAAGGTTATTCGGATTGAGAGAGAAAGAGTTCTCCGGGAGAATCCGACAAGAGCAAGACTCGAGGAGAGACCGTATGGGCCTAACAGCACCATGCCCGGTATAGGGTCTTTGGGATATTAGATGGATGAGAGATTATAGATACATGGTAACTGAGGACAGATAGGTCCAAAGGATTGGATTCCCTTGTATCGTCTGGGGGTCGTGGCGTAGTGGCCTGGTATGTCTGTAGTCGATGAGTTGAGTGAATTATTATAGAGATAATAATTCACTATGTCAGAAGGAGTTCTAACAAGTATAACTCATGATCAGCTCGATATTGGGCCTAGAGGGTCACACATATGGTAGGTGTTGCGACGAATAGAGGTTCGGATATGAGATATCCGCTGAACCCCTCATCTTATTAAATATCCATTAAGCCCCTGAATTATTGGATCCTAAGATGAGATCTAATAATCGCTAATAAGAGATTATTGGGTAGAAACCCACTAATCCAAGAGGCTTAGGTGATTGGATGGAGATCCAATACCCAATAGGGTAAAAAGATTCATTAGGGTTTTCATGAGGCCTCTATAAATGGGAGAGAACCATAGCTCTATAGGCTGAGGGTTTTTGGTAGCCACCTGCTGTTCTCCTCTCCCCAGAGAGAGAGGTGCATCGTCGCAATCCCTGTTGTGTGGATACCACTAGAGAGGAGGACGCTTGACTTCTTCATCCTCTCCCACAGATCTGCAAGAATTCATGGATATACGATCTCCCTAGGTATCTTCTTTTACACATGCAGTTTTACAGATTTGTTTTTTGACACACCGATCTTCGCACGATGACGAAAACTTTCTACGGGAAATCTGGGGTTTTGTTTTCTGTTCTTCCGTTGCGCATGAGATGTCACCTCCCTTGAAGGATTTCCTAACACATACTCCACGGGATGGATTCCTCCCAACGGATGGAGATAATCCATATCGCACTCCCAACAATGGATAGAGTGGTATCTCTCACCCGCTTAAGTGGGGACACGTTCCTCCCAACAGCGGATGGAGAAACCGTCTGACCATCACGTCTGATGATCCGCTAATCCCCGAAAGGAATCGCCATACCTACTCTCGACAGGGATACATAAACATCCATGATCATTCATTTACATGCATCAAAGAAATTATATGATCAAATATTACAAGAGACCATGCTTTATGCATGATCTATTAGAATATGTCCATTTGTGGCTCTACACTGTGATGGGCCCGTAGCTCCTTTCACATGTTGTACTTCTAATATATGCCATTAGCCTAGTTACATCTACTACATGGTACAATCATATCAATATCATAAACTTAAGAAAAGTAGAAAATCAATAATCATTTTCAAATGACATCTTCAAATAAACCTTTAAATTTATCAAATCATAAAGGCTTAAAATAATAATATATTAATAGTCTTCAATCAATTAAAACCCTAATTGGAATAGCTCAATTGGTTTAAATCAAATTCAATCCAATTATGGCTTAATAGAATCAACCTCAAATCCTTATAGAACCGGTCTGGAATCACCCTAGACTGATCTAATTTAGATTTGATTGATCTCGATTAGGTCAAGTAGATTTAAACTAGTCAAGTTAGTCTGGAATCACCCTAAACTGATCTTAACCGATCAAACATGTCTGATTTAGTCAAAAGAGCTCAAACCAATAAAGGAAGAGGAAACCAGACTATATCATATAGTGCTAGCCCAAAACTGAACCAACCCACTTGAGTCTTGGACGGGTCATATGTGCTACACATGTCTGTCCTAAGTAATATGTTAAGTTGAGGTACAACGGGCTAGATAGAGGAGTGATGATGTATCTAACGTTAATCATCTCGCTGGGCAGGCTTAACTTCATGGACTAGGCTAAGCCTTACTCATAAGTTTGGCTAAGCCTTACCACTGAACTGGGCCATGCTTGGTTCGCGAGTTGGGTAATACTTAGACACATGATTTGGGGTTGTATCTTACTATATGGAATAAGTTATACCTAGCCGCATGAGTTGGCCTATGCCTAGCCACATGATTAGGTCGTACTTTACCACATGGGCTGGGACGTACAAAACCACATGGACTGGATCATACCTAGCCACATGATTGAATCAAGCCTAGCCACATAGGTTAAATCATATCTTACCACATGGGCTGGCTCTTACCTGGCCACATGGGCTAGGTCATGCCTAGTCATATGGATTAATTGTACCTAGCCACATGGGTTGGGTCGTACATAAACCATATGGGCTGAGTCGATTTAGTCTAGCAGATCAACTTAACTCAAGTCAGACCCCAATTAGAATCCTCTTATCAAATTATATTTCAAATATATAAATTATCAAGGATAACTCAAATCCATAAATTAAAGAATTTAAATCCATAATCTTAAATTTAAAACTAATTAAATCATAAGAATTCACACATAATTCTTAAAATACAAAAATATCTAATTAAATAAATTAGATCCATTAATCTAAAAATAAGAATTTTAATAGTTAAATCAATATTAAAACTTACTTAAGCTTAAGAGATTAATATAAATCAAATAATTATTCTAATATCATGAATCAATTATCATTATTTATTAATCATAAAATCTTGAAAATTCAAATATTGTTATGCATCATAAAATTTATAACAATTTCAATATCAATATTTCAAAAAATAAATCAAACCAAATTAAAAAAAGAGAAAGAATCCTACCTCTCCTCGGCTATCCTTTTCTCGAGATTATATCCTTGAGAAGTTCTCTCATCAATCCTCCTATTGTCAGGCTTGGTAAGGAACAAGGGAAGAGGAGTCCCCTTATATAGGAGAAGATAAGATCTTCCCAAAAGGTAAGTAAATATTTAATTTTATATTAAATTTATTTTTATTTTACTTTCACACACAAATATAGAAATATAATATTCAATTATAATGATTCATATTTAAAAATGAAATGTATACTATTTACTTCCTAAAAATCATATCATTTATTAGAAAATCAATCAATCAATAATCTAATTGATTAGTATGATTCCTAACTTATCCACATGATTAAGAAAATCAAATTTAATTATTTCCTTAACTATAATACACAAACATGAAAGTTAATAATAAAACAATATATTATTTATAATAATTAATTTATGTTAAGGGAGAAATCATTGGTGATTACATTTCTCCCCCACTTAATAGAAATTTGGTCCCCAAATTTGATTAAAAATAATATTAATCAATATAGTTAGTTCTTGAAATACTAAGTCAAAAGACAAATTTGAAAAATATTTAGATTAAATATACCACTCAAAGACTTTAAGTTAAAAAATTATTTTTTAAAAATATTTCTTTAACATAAAATATATGACAAATTAATGAAATTTATCGAATAAATTTGATTTTTGATTACTCATAACAAGCATATCAAATTCTATATCGAATTAATCAGTGAAATTTTTAAGTTTTAAAAGTTAATTTATTGTTGACAAAAATATAAGTTGAGGTGTAACTCAAAAGCAATTGAAACGTTGAAAATTTATCAAACTATTCAACGTATATTCTTTTATAATTTCAAATGATTTATATATTATATGTGTGAAAGAAATAATATTATATTTAATTCTCATTTGATTCCATCATTGTCTTAAATAATATCTAATAATTAATTTGATATTAAGTCAAAATTCTATTCAAATTAATTACTCATACAATTAATGCATGATCAAATTTATTCAACTACAAATGTACATATTTTATTAATTTCAAAAATAATTTCTACAAATCATCCTAACTTATGTCAAATCTAATATCAATTTTAAGAATAATATATGATAACAAAAATTATAAAGATAAAAACTTCTTAATTTATATTTTTAAAATATCCTATAAAATTTTTGCACTTAAAATTATCAAAATTTTACCTCTAAGAGAATAACTAAAACTTAGTATAATCTTTAATTAGTAAAACTAGATATGTTAACTATAAGCATTCATAACGATGTAAGATAAAACTAAAAAAGATAATTAATTATCAATCCTAAAACTACACAATAAGTAACAAATATATTTTATTTATCTTACTCATAATTATAGATAAAATAATATTCTAGAACAAATGGTAACAAAATAATATGTCAAACTATAGTAAAATTTTTTATCACACTTCATTCATGTATTATCTACCTTAAATTTATAACAAAATTATATGAATGAATTTTTGGTCCCCAACATGAAAATGACATGGTCAAAATAATAAATGCTATAAAGCTTATGTAATAAACTTAATTGATTTATAAAATAAAAATCTAAATATTTTACAGTAAACATAAACATCATAAAATATTTCTATTTAGAATGTCAACTTAATTTTATGAATTTCATATGTGCATCTTCATGAATAACTAAGTTTACTATATGTATATCAAAATATGTACATTTTATAATCAATTTCACAATTCTTATCTATTTTTCAAAAGAAGATAGAGTGTCATGACAAAATCACATTCAAAATGTAAAACTTTACGAGAGTTTTTAAGATAAACTAATACAATACTTATTTTAATTTAGAGAAAAAAATAAAATTTTGGCCTTTTACTTAATAATCCTATTGCAAGTAATTTAACAAGATTCTTTTGCGTAACATCTTTAATCAATTAATTCCTTATCAAAAACTAAATCATATTTGGCTCAATAAAATAATCTTAAAAATCATATTCGACTCAACAAAATAATCCTAATCTCCTAAAATCATACTTTAGTTGCATTCCTATGTAATTCTCAAAATATACATCTCAAAAACTAATTAGATCATCTAATATTCTAATCTTAGGATCCCATATTCCAACAGGTTTTCAAAATCATTGCTTTGATACCATTGAAATTGATACATCCCAAAATTTATAAATATAATAAATAATTATTTTATTATTCATAATTTATAAAATACACTCCTTTCTTGAATTCAAATCCTTGCCTTTACAATAGTAAATATTTTATTAATAAGAAAATATCACATCTTCTTGGTAGGGTCACAAGTCTCTTCCACTCAAGCTTCATATCTATTACAAAATTATAGATTATGGTAAAAATAAATATAAGATAACAATATATCAGCAACCACACATGCTGGTAGGAACCTTGGAAAAATCATAAAAATAATCTAACATTCATGAAATAAATATCAATAATTTAATAAGAAATAATAATATATCAATTTATTATAAAACTTAAATATATGAAAAACAATGATAATTTCTTAAGCAAAATCATGCATCAGTCACATGCAACACATACGAGATAACTAGATAACAAAGGTGTACATCACCCCCGATGGTGCACTCTCCCAACATCGGATGGAGAGGCATACTCCACGGGATGGATTCCTCCCAATAGCGGATGAAGATAATCCATATCGCACTCCCAATAACGGATGGAGTGGTATCCTTCACCCGCCTAAGTGGGGACACGTTCCTCCCAACAGCGGATGGAGGAACCGTCTAACTATCATGTTTGATGGTCTGCTAATCCCCGAAGGGAATCGCAATACCTACTCTCGGCAGAGATACATAAACATCCATGATCATTCATTTACATGCATCCAAGAAATTGTATGATCAAATATTACAAGAGACTATGCTTTATGTATGATCTACTAGACTATGTCCATTGGTGGCTCTATACTGTGATGGGCCCGTAGCTCCTTTCACAGGTTGCACTTTCAATATAGACAATTAGCCTAGTTACATCTACTACATGGTATAATCATATCAATATCATAAACTTAAGAAAAGTAGAAAACCAATAATCATTTTCAAATGACATCTTCAAATAAACCTTTAAATTCATCAAATAATAAAGGCTTAAAACAACAATATCTTAATAGTCTTCAATCAACTAAAATCATAATTGGAATAACTCAATTGGCTTAAATCAAATTCAATCCAATTATGGCATAATAGAATCAACCTCAAATTCTTATAAAATCGGTCTGGAGTCACCCTAAACTGATCTAATTTAGATTTGATTGATCTCGATTAGGTCAAGTAGATTTGAACTAGTCAAGTTAGTCTGGAATCATCATAAACTAATTTTAACCGATCAAACATGTCTGATTTAGTCAAAAGAGCTCAAACCAATAAAGAAAGAGGAAACCAAACTATATCATTCAGTGTTAGTCCAAAACTGAACCAACCCACCTGAGTCTTGGATGGGTCATATGTGCTATACATGTATGTCCTAAGTAATATGTTAAGTTGAGGTACAACAGGCCAGATAGAGGAGTGATGATGTATCTAACGCTAATCGCCTCGCTGGGTAGGCTTAACTTCATGGACTAGGCTAAGCCTTACTTATAAGTATGACTAAGCCTTACCACTGAACTGGGCCATGATTGGCTCGCGAGTTGGGTCATGCTTAAACATATGATTTGTGGTTGTATCTAACCATATGAAATAAGTTATATCTAGCCGCATGAGTTGGCCTATACCTAGCCACATGATTAGGTCGTACCTTGTCACATGGGTTGGGACGTACAAAGCCACATGGACTGGATCATACCTAGCCACATGACTGAATCAAGTATGGCCACATAGGTTATATCATATCTTACCACATGGGCTGGTTCTTACTTGGCCACATGGGCTGGGTCATGCCTAGTCATATGAATTAATTGTACCTAGCCACATGGGTTAAGTCGGACATAACCATATGGGCTGAGTCGATTTATTCTAGTAGATCAATTTAACTCAAGTCAGACCCCAATTAGAATCCTCTTATCAAATTATATTTCAAAAATATAAATTATCAAGAATAACTCAAATCCATGAATTAAAGAATTTAAATCCGTAATCTTAAATTTAAAACTAATTAAATCATAAGAATTCACACATAATTTTTAAAATACAAAAATATCTAATTGAATAAATTAGATCCATTAATCTAAAAATAAGAATTTTAATAGTTAAATCAATATTAAAACTCACTTAAGCTTAAGAGATTAATATAAATCAAATAATTATTCTAATATCATGAATCAATTATCATTATTTATTAATCATAAAATCTCAAAAATTCAAATATTGTTATGCATCATAAAATTTATAACAATTTCAATATCAATATTTTAAAACATAAATCAAACCAAATAAAAAAGGAGAAAAAAATCTTACCTCTTCTCGATTATCCTTTCCTCGAGATTATCTCATCGAGAAGTTCGCTCCTCGATCCTCCCATTGTCAGGCTCGATGAGGAACGAGAGAAGATAAGATTTCTTCAAAAGATAAATATTTATTTAATTTTATATTAAATTTATTTTTATTTTACTTTCACACATAAAGATAAAGATAGAAACATAATATTCATTTATAATAGTTCACATTTAAAAAATAAAATATATACTATTTACTTTTTAAAAATTATATCATTTATTATAAAATAAATCAATCAATAATCTAATTGATTAGTAAGATTACTAACTTATTCACGTGATTAATAAAATTAAATTTAATTATTTCTTTAACTATAATACATAAATATAAAAGTTAATAATAAAATAATATATTATTTATAATAATTAATTTATATTAAGAAAGAAATCATGGTTAGAGAGCGTCGTGCATCGCGTGGCCGCTGTCCGCGGAGCGGCCGCGTTTACTGTCAGCGGAGCGTGCGATGAACGCGCTGATGCTGGCGGAGGGGTGGAAGTTGGCGCTGAGGGCTAAGGAAGATGATGACGGCGTCGTCCGCAGGGGGCAGATCTCTGCGGCGGTGAGGGAGTTGATGGAGGGGGAGGGAGGCCGGGTGGCGCGGGCAAGGGTGCGAGAGCTCCGGGAGGCGGCCGCCGCAAAGGCCATAGTCAAGGAAGCAGATTCCTGCAATGCCGTCCACGAGGTGGTGGCCAACTGGAATAACACGTTCTGAGTAGCTTGACTTGCTCGTCTTCTCAACAACAACGTCAGTTCTGTTTTGATGGATCATGAACATGGAAAGCAAACATGGAATTTGTTCTGGAATCTACATAGTTCTTCATTTGCATGAACTGGCCATCATATGATCATGTCGTTTAATTCCAAAAATAAAAAATAAAAAATACTCAGTAAATAAGAGCTCAGTGTCACAATCTCACGTGATCAGGTCTGTTGTACGCTGACTTCATCGATGGATAAGAAGTAGTATTTTATTGGAGGCACTCAAGCTGCCTGCGCAGTATATATCACCCTAGAAATAATCATGTGATATGTCACATCATATAGCTTTCATGCCGAAACGGTGGCGTCATTGATTTAGAGATTCACACCGACATCAATGTATATCCGTTGTCATCGTGGATTTGGGTTACCGGATCTACTAATCCGCTAACCCGCATTCGATCCGTCGTCAACCCCCACGAGTCCACGAGACACGGATCGGTCACGTGCAGAGCCCGCACACGTAAGTTTTGGAAGGCGACGGCGCTCGTTTTCCTTCGCCTTTGGAGTCCCGCCTCCAGTGAGCGAGGGATGGAGCGGGAGGTGGCGAGATTGGGGAAGGGTGCCATCTGCTGCGGTTGGAACTACTGCGGCCTGAGGCTGGCCGTGGGCTTCGTCGACGGCTCCATCTCCATTCATGACTCCCTCGATTCAGGCTCTTCCTCTTCTGCCTCTCCTTCCTCGTCCTCCAAATGGAAGGTTCGTGTGTCTTCGTCTCCCCTTTCTTTGATCAATCGACGCGTGCAGTAACCCTAGAAAGTTTGATTTGGAACCAGTGCGCCTGCTTCCCCCATTGCCTTTTCTGATGTCGCTTCAAGTTAGCAACGACATCGTTGCGTTCATCGTTTCGGCTTATTTTTAGGGTTTCGCTCATCTCGATGTGCTACCATGTGATTCCTTTTTCTCCTCCTCTTGAATGACATCGTTGCAGGCGCATGCGGGCAGCGTTCTGAATGTGGTTTGGGCTCCTCCAGAATGTGGCGATGCCATTGCCTGCATCTGCAATGATGGAACCTTTTCCTTGTGGGAGGAGACTGGCGAAGGTTCGAAATCCACTGGTTGCCGATGATGTTTTGTAGATCGAGCGATAGAATCGTCTCTGCTTGCATATTTTGTTAAAAGTTTCCAGCTTCAGTGAAACATCTAGGGCTTGTTCCTTGTTTGCACGATGAGGATCATGAATCCTTTGTTTTGTCTCTTTCCCTCGTCCTCTCCACTGGCCTCTAAGCTGCATCATCACTTTGTTTAATCATGGGAATTCTGTTGCCCAAAACTTTTATGCAGTAGCTTAGATATTAGGGACTGGAATCAGGTTGATGACAGGTGCTGGACGTCTTCATATATCTGTGTGTCTCCTTCTTAGCTTCGGTTTATGCTTCATAACCAATATCATTAGATGAAGACTTGTTCGTTAATAATGCCCTTTTTTTTTATAGTGATGTTCATTTTGAACTTTTTTTTTATCTTCTGCAATGAGAAATTACATCTTAAATTCAAGTGTTTATGCGCTTTATATTTTATACTGTCAGATACTGAACATCCAACATGGAAGCTGTGTAAACTCTTTGAGGACAGCAGCTCACCTGTACTTGATCTCCAATTTGGGGTATTCTCGACAAGTTTAAAGATGGTATGTTGTGGCTTACTTAAGGTTGGCCATATTTTCTGTATGTTATGTTCCTTCTTGCTTTACACTGTTTGATACATGACTGAAACCTGTGTGCTTACTCCTTCTATCCATTTGTCCGAAGAATATTGGTTTGCAATCGGTGATCTATGTTCCATACGTGAAACTGCTCCAATATTGGTAAAAACAGTTTGGTTTCTCGATCAATGAATTTGTTTTTTGTTTATCCAAATCTTTGGGCAAGTTCTTTGTTTCCAATGCTTCGTTTAACATGTGAATTTGACATGAAACAACTTTAATGTTTAAATAATCTATTGCTCTAGTTGTAGTTTGCTTCAAATAGTTTACCCACCTTTGAGTGATGAGAGGCTCTCGATGATGTTCAAGACTACGTTGGATATGCTGTCAGTATTTTCTAGTGGATCCTACCAATTTTATTTTTACAAATCGTACATGTTTGATATCAATTATTCAATACCACTCAGAGTAATTCTAACAAGTCAATAAACACATTTGGGTCAAACCTACTATCGAAGTCTGGCATATCCATTTTGCATCGTCTAGTCATTTTCCTTTGATTGTTAGCAAACCGAATTTGTTGGCCCATTAGTTGGGTTTGTGGATTTCTAGTACGTTCTAGGAATTCACCATTAATGTTAATAGCTTGGTCATTTGGAATTGTTGGAGCATAATTGTGAACAAGTGTGCTATAGGTGGATCTAGGATCTGTTCAAATACGAGCTTGGGAAATAGGTAAAATTTCTTCATTTGAAGGGATGGATTGTAGAGAATGAACATGTTGTCTTACTGACTCATCAATCTCTTTATTTATGGGGTGTTTTTTCAAGGTTTTGGGAGAGCTCTTAGGATTTGGGTCAACTGGTCACATAACTGGTTCAACATTGTGTCATGATATGCTAGTTTGGTCCTAAGAGTGTCCACCTGACTTTGTTGGTTTTAGGATTCATCATGATTGTTTTGGTTTCCACTTAGTTTAGTCATTATTCTAATGCTATCGACAAATTGCCTTTTGGTAATGAGGTTGCTAATTGTTGTAATGCACAAGGTATAAATGCAATGATTCAAGTGGTTCTCTTCACTTTTTTTTTTCAGACAACTTTCATGGTTTTAAATCTTAATGGTACTGTAGTTGTAGTCAAAGGGAGAGAGAGAGAGAGAGAGAGAGAGAGAGAGAGAGAGAGAGAGAGAGAGAGAGAGAGAGAAGCGATAAAAACCATGATCTAATAAAATATAGGATTGTTCTTTCTGACAAAAATATTAAAGGAGTTTTCAAAAATTACCAGGCGCTGAGAGCTAAGCGGTCCACCAATTTTGTAGGGACAATTGTCCCAAAGTCGAACTCTACACTCAAGGGATTGATGTTGGAAATGCAAGGATCCGCGAGTGACATCATTATTGATTGAAGCTGCTAGTTGGGGCCCAATGAGGTACAAAGCAGGTTTTTTTATAAGCTCTGATACCAAATTGATGTAGAATAAAGTAGGGAGTTAGTATGTCTTTTAAAAAATCCAAAATGTGATTTCTAGGATACCTAAATAGTAAATGAATGTATTTAATGCAAGAGTATACTTGATACAAAAGGAACTCCTAGAAAGACTATGGGATTTCTTAATTTTTGACACAACTTTAGAATTCTAGCCAATTAATTGATGACTTTTTTTGTTGATTTTTTTGCCTAGAATAAAATTTTCTGAAATCCTTTGTACAGCTAGATGATTTTCCATCATTACTATTTTCCAATATTTTTTCAGTAACTGTTTGAATGGTTTTAGGTTGCTGCCTGTTCAGATGGATATGTGAAGGTCTATGAGCTTTTGGATCCTTTGGAATTTAACAAGTGGCAACTTCAGGTTTATTACCTTTTCAGCCTATTGTAACTTTTATCTGAGACTTCCCAGGTCCTTAAGTATGCTCTGTATCAGATTTGTTGGATCAATTTCTGCTCTACTTTGGTATGGCAGGATTTCTAGTTTCAATGAGAATGATGCATATGTTCTAATTATTCATTTGGTAAAGTGTTTGAAGACTTCAGTAAACAATAGACAATTAAAAGGGAAATTGGAGGTTCATTGAATTTTGTGGCATTGGCTGCTTACTGTAGTAGTTTGGGCTAGTGATTTCAATAGGTGCTCGCCTAAGCGCTCGGGCGAGGCGAGGCCCGAGCGCCTCGCTTCATTTCCAGGCGCCTCACTTTAAACATGGGCGCTCGCTTTCCAGGCGCCTCACTTTCCAGGCGCCTCACTTTAAACCTGGGCGCTCGCTCGAGCCCAGGCGTCGGGCGTTTCGAGCGAGCGCCCGGGTTAAACCGGGCGACCAAACCAGCATTAAAACGTTGGTTCGGTCTGCTTTAAAACGTTGGTTCGATTGAACCAACTAAAGCACCTTTCTCTCGCGTCTTCCCCAACCCTAACCTTGCTCGTCGCTCCCGCTGCCATTGGTCGCTGCCATTGTCGCCGCTGCAGCTGCTCGCTGCTACCGCTGTCGCTGCCACCGTCATCGCTCGTCGCTCCCACTTTCGCTCCCGCTGCTTACTGCCGCTGCCACTATCGTCGCTCCCGCTCCTGCTCCTGCTGCTCGCTGCCGCTGCCACTGCCACTGCCACTATCGCCGCTCTCGCTCCTACTGCCGTTGCTGGCTGCTACCGCTGCCATTGTCGTCGCTCCTACTCTCGCTCTCGCTACCAGTAGATCATAGTACATTGCTATTTCATTGCCGCCAAGATATACGAGTAACAATATGCTAACAAAACGATATCTTAATCTAGCTATTAATAGTATTTTTTTATTTATTAGATTAATAATATATTATTTTGATTTTAATACTATTATTTTTTATTTATTTGAAATTATTATTAGATTTTTATTTAAATAATTATATTTATTAATTATATTATATATTTTTATATTTTAGCGTCTCGCTTCGCTCGGGCGAGCGCCTAGCACCTCGGGTGTTTTTGGACCTTGGCGTCTTTTGGCGCTTAGTGTTTTTTAAATCACTGGTTTGGACCATGGATCAGGGCCTACTGTCGTGGATATTCTCTTGGACAAGCTAATCATCATTGCCTTGGTAAGCTATTATGATGATCCAGGATGTGGCAGTATGTGATTTGGCCTATTTGTTCTCTACTCGAATATGTTGATATTTCAGTGGGCCTTTTTTCTGACTACTTTGAATGGCAAGAGAGCATAGCAAGATGTACTTGCTGATAAAAGAAAGCACTCTTTCCTTTTTGATCTTGCTGACAACAAGATTTTGTCATTCTTGATTCTTGATCTCCTTCTGTATTATTCTCTTTTGTTAGTGCTGTTTCAAACGTTTGAACTAGTGGTTTGTTTCACATTTTTTCTGCTTAAATCATCTTTTCCAATTTTTGAACGTTTGAACTAGTGGTTTGTTTCACATTTTTTCTGCTTAAATCATCTTTTCCAATTTTTGAATCTTATGCTGTTATTAGTTACTTAATGATATGTTATGATTTTCTGTACCTTTTTTTATAAATGAAAAGAATTCTGTTGTCAAGGCATATACACAACATTTTCTTTGGTGTGTTCTACTAAGCACATCAACTAAGTAGTATGAAGTTGAGGATCCTAAGGCTCATGTGCGCTTGCACTCTTATTTGGTAATTGGTTTTCACGACTGCAGAAATTCTAGTGTTTTTTAGTAGATTAGGCCTTAAGGGAATGCAATCCATATCTTGTCCAGTTGAAACCACATTTTACTCCTAGAAGATTTTGCTATTCCTCTGTAGATATAGATTTCTGTTTTAAGTAGATGAAGGAATGCGGTAGTCATTGCTCAATTTTGGTACATTGTGTTTATGTATGATAACTTATGAGATTATCTATGCAGATCAAGCAACTGCGATAGTTTATTATAATTTGTGTTGAAACTTGAAACTATTTGGTTGTTTTTTAATGACAGGCAGATTTCCAGAATGTGCTTGATTCTGTTTCCAGATTTGGAAAGGTATCATGCTCATCTGCATCCATCGCTTGGAATCCCCAAAGAGGTGAAGGCCAGCAGTGTAGTTTTGTCCTTGGTTTCAGTTCTGATCTCCCTCAGTTCAATTCATCCAAGGTTTGTAAAATGCTAGCAAAATCTGTGCAATCATTGAATTTGAATCCAGTCGAGATCATTGACTGTATGCTTAAAATTTTAATACTTAAGATGTTCGAAACAGTGTCGTTCATTATGGTTGGCCAGTTGGTGCATTGTTTTATCTGTATAATGGTTTCAGATATGGTCTGATTAAGTATCGGTATTGGACCCATATAGTTTGGTAGTGGTTTGTATTCATTCTTTTTATTTTTAATGATATCACTGTACCTATTCCAGTCTGATAATGTGTCAAAAATGGTATTGGATTGACATTTTAAACCTTGATATTGTGTGTTAAGCAGAATTGTTGCTGTCCAAGAGGCTATCTGTGATAAGGAAAGCTCTGTTTTTAAATCTACATATTGGTCTTTTGCTTGGTTGGGTGGTTTTAAGGAGATTTGTTCTTGGTTTTGGACCATCAATTCGCCTAAATCACAAATTCATGCATGAAATTTTTTTTTCACCATTCATTTTGTATTAGTTTGATGAAATCACAAAAACATGCAAATTACATGAATCTTGGTTTCTAAATATTTTTGAATGTTGTTATAGAGCATCTTTAAAGCTGTCTTTATGGTAGCCTTCATGATTGATCTTGAGGTGATGCAATTGAGGCCTCAATCTTTCATGATAGGACTCTAACTTGACTTACTCTTTTTACTCTCCCTCTCTCTCTCTCTCTATATATATATATATATATATATATATATATATATATATATATATATATATATATATATATATATATATATATATATATATATGCATATATATATATATATATATAAATATATAATATATATATATATATATATATATATATATATATATATATATATAAAATATATGCATGCATATATATATACATATATATACATGTATATATTTATATATATATATACATATATATGCATGTATATATTTATATAAATATATACATACATATATATGCATGTATATATTTATATATATATACATGTATATATATATGTATATGTACATATATGAAAATTTATATCTCTGTAAAAGCTGGAGGATGATTTTTATAATGAGTCATGTAGTCAAGGGGTATTGAAGGTATCTGTATGCCTTTGACACTCTGGGAGATTTTGGTAAGTGATGGTAACATCTATGTCTTTATATGATTTATTTCTGATAGCTAGAGAATGTACACAGGGTAGTACAGAAATTAAGTGCATTGGATGGTAGAGGCATAGAGTGCCATTTATTAAAGAGACAGAAACAGGAGTGGAAAAGCATTCACAGAGTTGTCTGCAAAGTTCAGGCTCTAGACTTGGTGATTGCTATCAGATGTATATTTGACTCACTTGGTTTTAAAGAGTTAAATGTGTAATGGAAGGAGTATGAGTAGTCTTATATGGAGATGTGGGGACAGTTGTTTTTTTTTTTAAATACTTGGGTTGAATCGGTTTGTTGGTGTTTGTATTTTGCACAATCATTGCAAGGCTTTTTCTGCATGGTCTCTGATAAGATTGTGTAGCAAGCGCTACTAAAATTATAAACAGGGTGCTATTTGCTTCATTGCGTGAATTCTGAACTTATCTTCTAAATGGCTTTTGAAAGATCCTTATTGAATTTTTGTTACTTTTAGGTTAGTAGTGCTCGAGAAGGCAGTGGTTTTATTCTATCACTCAAAATTTTTCATCTTTGGACTTGTTTATATCTACATTTTTATAATAAAAGCTGGTTGAAAGATCATATTGCTAGTTGAGATGACTAATTGCTTGAGCCCTTGAAATTGGTTTTTCAATAGATTTGGGAGTTTGACGAGGCTCATCAGCGCTGGATACCAGTTGCTGAGCTGGCTTTACCTGGAGATGATGGTGATATGGTGCATGCTGTAGCCTGGGCTCCGAACATAGGCAGGTAATGTTTTCCTTTTTAAGCCTGTAAGGTTAATCCGCTCTCATTTACATGCTGTGGACATGAAGTATTATATAATTTTTTTTAATAATTTAACACCATGTCAATTTAAAATTTTAGATATGTATACCCTTTCTTTTGTCAATATCTAATGCTATTTATTGTAATAGCTAGCGTGATAGTGAAGTTGGTTGTTCTTTTTTGACGGTTAATTTGGCAAGATTTGTTATAGTGCAGGAGTTTCTTGTCCTTGGTTCTTTCTAGTGATGAATGTCTATGATGTAATGAACACTTGATTTATATGCTAGTTAACCAAGTATGCCTTCAAAAAATTTGAACTCTAAATGATCTGAATCTCAATAAACTTATCGGTTGGTGTAACCAAGATATATTTGATACCATAGTTTCTTCAACAATATCAAAATTTTTTTTATCTTCTTAAATTAATGCCATTGTTGATTTGAATATTTTTAAGTTTTATAGAGTTGGTCGTACATGGCACCTTTTGATAGATGAATTTATCAACTTGTAGGCCATTTGAAGTTATAGCTGTTGCAACTTGCAAAGGTATTGCAATATGGCATGTAGTCTTGGATCCTGAATCCAATGGAAGACCTACAGCCGAAAAGGTTGCATTACTTCCCGGGCATGATGGTGAGGTATACAGTGGTTTCCCATGTTGTTTGTTTATGTTGGAGAATGTTCATCTGTTGTTTGTTTCAGTTAAAGTTGCAACATAGGTTAAGGTTTGACTATACTTCAGTAGTTGCTATCCACAACTAAAATTTATGTCTACTGATTGCTGCCATTTTATTTGCTTCAAACTCCGAGGATCCTTCAGGATGTCTCTAGGTAGATCGGTTCCATCTACTTCCCAGCCAATTTTTTTGGTCATTCTCAATTTCTCAAAGGTTTTGATGCAGGATATTGATGATCCAGTGGATCAGGATAGGATTCGAACCCTGACTGACTTGTCTTGTACATAGACTTTAATTCCACGAAGGATACATTATACTTTCAGTTATTTTCCTGTAATTTTGTGAAAACCCTCCGTTGCCTATATTTTCTATTGCTAAGACAGAGAGCGTCGATGCCAGGTTGAATTCTGGGCTTGGTATTACTGAATCTCATTGGCTGCTTTCTGTTGCTGACCTGTACCTATGTCTTTACGGTCCCAGTTTGCAAGCTGTCATTTGATAAGCTGCAGTTTTTCAGGACTTGAGAATTGATCTTCTTGGCTTTCGCCTATGTAGGTTTGGCAACTTGAGTGGGACATGGGCGGTATGACTTTAGCATCAACTGGCAGTGATGGCATGGTTAGGTTGTGGCAATCCAACATAAATGGGATCTGGCATGAACATGCATCCCTTGATTGCAGTGGTGCACAATCATAATATCATAAATTGGGGCCATTGAGTGGCTCGGTAACTCTTCCTTCGTTATAACAGCCAATTCTTTGTTTGGAATGATTGGTTTGTTTGGACTTTGGACCAGACTTTAGCTTTGAGTAATCAGCTAGCCATTTAAGATTTGCCTTTTAATGCTTGGTTAATTTTAAAGTGAATCACTGGGGTTCTACACAATTTTTTGTGCGTGAAAAGTTCATGATGGTTCCACGATTTTGTAAATCGTCGCCGCTCAGATTTTAACAGGGTTCTCTCATAATTAGATATTGTGAAACTTTGATGTCATTATTCAAGTCATTGACTGATCGTGGTGTGGGGTCTTTATGTGTAAAAAAAACTCAAAGTATTCATTTATGCTTTTTAAATACTTATTTCAATCTAAAGAGGGGGAGCTTTCTTGCGGACGACTTGGAAGTCACATATAAAAGATATGCGGTTTGATGCAGGACGTGGGTGGAATACCCTTTTCTCTGCCATATAAAAGAAACAAGATGCCCTATGATGAACCTCACTCAAGATAAAGTCCCTTATAATCGTCTTAATTTCATCAAACCGATTCAATTTGGCAAACACATCGGTTTCCGATCCTTGATCCTACTAGCCAAAGAGACCATCCGGCGGCTCGCGGCCCCAATTTCCTAATCTTGGACCGGACCATGTTGGACGATACCTGTTCTAAATCCAAACCCACGGAATCAACCAACTGGTCTCCCTTACCCAACCCGGGTCGGTCTCAGCTCGGTGGCGTATTTGTCCATGCTGTATCCCAATTATCCCACGCGTTAAAAAGACCGAGCAGAAATAGAAGGTTATGTAAATGTTGTTCTTTTACTGTTTACTTCGAGTTGAAAAAGGCCGTATTTATCACCATGGAACTACCGCAAACCGGTCACTAAATACCCGAAATTTCTAATGTACCCTTAACTTTTTTTATGGACATTGTAAATCGCATATAAGACCGTACGATTTCGAGGGTAGTTCTGTCAGACGAGTTTCGACCGTCTCCCCTCCATTGCATCTCGTCGCCGCCCCCGTCGTCTCATTTCCATTTCTCCCCGTCCCTCTTCTTCTTTTCCTTTTTCTTTCCCTGTCTCTCTCCCTCCCTCTCTCTCTCTCGCTCGCTCTCTCATCCGCTGCCGCGCCGCCGACACAGCCGCATCCTTTCCTTCCCTTCTCCCCCATCGATCTCCTGCCCTTTCTTGGAGCGTATTCTTGTTCACTTGTTTCTCGATCTCGTCGCCTCGCCGCTGTAGTGGCCGTCGATCCGCACACTCGCGGTTGCCGCCGTGGATTCCTTGCCCGTAGATCTGATTCGGATGAATATCGTGCGGAAGGCGCGTTCTTTGAAGGGTGGTTTTGCTTGTCGGAGGATTCTGATCGCTCGTTCAGATATTTCTTGAATTAGGGTTTCGTGGGCTGCGCAAACATGCCGCGGGGTTCACGGCATAGATCCCACCGGTCGCACAAGCACTCGAGGGACCGGTCCGACTCCGAGGAGGCTGAGAGTCCACGGGAGAGGAGGATCAGGGAGGAGGAATCGACCGCAATATCGGGAGCGAGGGTTTCTAGGGATTTGGAGCCTGAGAAGCGAAGGCTCTCGAATGAGAACGCTGGGAAAGAGGTGATGAGTTCTATCAATGGGGATACCTCTGGGGAGAAGAAGCGGAAAGCAAGAGAGGACCAGGTGGTGGTGGTTGCTGATCGATGGAACGGTGGTCAGGAGGATGACCACAAGAGGTGGAAAGGTGAGGAATTTGGACATGCTTTTGACAATAGTTCAAGATCGAAGGCTCCTGATTCCAAGGCCAGTTCAAGCAGAAGGCATGAGGTTTCGGATGGAAGGGGTGAGGATCGTGGAGGGAAGAATGACTCAGTGAAGGAGAAGTCAGAAATGACATCGAGCAGGAGAGAGAATAGTTATTATAAGGATGGAAGTGAGAGGGGCAGCAATAAGGAGGGGGAGACCCATGATTCCAGGCTTGATAAGTCTGATGATTTGTGCAGTAGGAAACATGGTACCAGGGTTGGTGCAGGCACAGAGGAAATTGCAACAAAGAATTATACAAAAATTAATGGTAAGGTAACCCGCAACTTATTAGTATTTTAGCCTGGTCCTTATGGCAGTAGCCAAAAAATGGGGATATTAGTGACATGTATGTTGTTCCAGAGCTTCCCACTAAAGGTGGTATCATTTAAAATATGCCAAGCTTTTTAATTATATTTATATGCATAAACTAGTTGATCAAGTAGAAATTGCTCATGCATTTTTTCTTGATTGACAACACTATTGTGGTCGGAGGACCTTGGTTCCGTGAAAGAGGAAGAGTAACAAATGTTTCCACTAAATCTGGTGTTTAAAAAAGTAGTACAATTGAAAAGACTTTAGTAAATGCGCATTTCTGTTGAGACTTTGCAATCTTAAATGCTTCGTGGAGGTCCAGAGAATGTCCTAACTATTTGGGTTAGGTTGGTTACATGAATCTTTTATCATTGTTGAGCAATATCTATCTTTCTAATTTTTTCTATTAACTCTACACATCCACCTCAACATTTTTGTCTCAACAATATAAACATTTTTGCACGTATTGCTTCTAAACCAATAAGCAAATCCATAAGCCATCATTGGTTTATCAATTGTTTATAATTTTTTCTCGAATCTAAAGAGATATCCTGTGATCACACAAAATTTCCAACATCCTTCTCCGCTTTAACTATCTAGTTTTTACTCTATGAATATTGTCTTTATAAATACCTTTATATTGTTGACTGTTGAGTAATCGGTCCAAATACTTGAAAATTTTTACTTATTAGAAATTCTTATTAATCCAATCTAATAATATCCTCAGTTCTTCTCTTAGTATTACTAAATAACATCTCCTTTATTTAATCTCTGTCTGACTTAATTTAAAACCTTGAAAAAGGTTTATCTCGATAACTTAAGTTTAAAATTAATTTTATTCAAACTTTTAATTAAAATAATATCATTAGCAAATAAAAGACATCATGGAGGGCTATCCATTATACAAGGAGGATATCAAAATATTATTATGAGAACTACTAGTGTGAGAACATAAAAGAAGTTTGACTAGCAGAAAAGAATGATGTGAACATGGACTAGTTGGAATGTTAGAGTTTGCAATGAATACATTCAGGTTATGTTAGGTGAGACAAAACATAAAGAAGACAAAAGGGCAGATATGGGCATAAAGTTATGGTCATCACTATTATTTGTTCACTTGAGAAGAGGCAAATAATCTTTCCTTGGAAATTTCAATATGATTAAATCACAACTTAAAGTTTGGTCAGGGATATACTTGTGCATATATGCTTTTTTTGGTGATCCAAATCATCGGTAAACTCGAGAAAGAAGCATTCCTCATAGGAGAGGCTGTTTTATGGATTTGCCAACAAAATTCGATGATCAACTTCTTGCATCATTGTGTTTCTAGTAACTGGAATAAGATCCAGAAAAATAAGTGGCTTGAGAATGTCCCAGGTGGATCATGCAAAACAATTGCTGCTGAGATGCTTAAATGTAATCAGAAAACTGGATATTATAGGGATGTAGAAAAGATTGCTTACTCTAGCAACTAGAGCGAAGCAAAAAGAAGTCTAGAAAAATGGATTAGTTTGCTGAGGGTTCTTTAGGGATGAGAATTTAAACTTTCAACAAATGTGTGTCATCATAATCCTGGTCATAGGGAGATGACATGACTGTCAGAAGAATTCTTCCTTGTAATTTTTGTTGCCTTCAGTAACTTTTGAAGAGATTGAATTGACTTGAAATACTAACTTATATAAAGTGGATATGTGGGCGCTAGAATGAAATTATCTGGGAAGGTTAATTGTAGTGGTTTATCATAAGAGGATGAAGCCTTAGTTCAAGAATGGTATCTTAGAACTTTACTAAAATTGGGTGACTGGATGCTAATTATTAGAGTGGTGGAAGTTACTTAATTGTCATTCACTTTGGTTTTGAGAATGATTTTTTCAACTTTTGCCTTTTGAATAGAGAGACAGAAATAAATAAACCAAAGTAGGAATTAGTTTTAAATTGGGTTAGGGGCACAATAAGGAGGCTATTTGTAATGTTGGAGATGTGGGGCTGGTCGTGGGTTTGAGCATGTGTGAATATTTGTGCATATGGAAGTGAGGTGAAATGGTTTTTGCTTAAATGATGTGACCAATGCTCCTTTATCATTATTAATCAGTGTTTTATCCTTAATCAAATTGTAATTTGTTTGTTTCAGTCTTCCATGTTTGTAAATGAGGCTTAAACATTGTTATTCCAAGTAGAACATAGTTTGGCTGTCTTAATCCTGAAAAAGAATCACCAACCATTCTAGTGATTATATATTTAATGTGATTGTAGTTTCATCTTGGAAATTTGCTGTATACTTTTATCAATTTGTTTGCCCCATAGTTTCGTGCAATTAGCTTAAATCATGTTCAATATAATACTTGATTTTGTCACAGAATCAGTCAAGGCTGTTAACTAAACTAATGGACCATATCTGTATGTGGATCAGGGAGATTCAAAATTTATCTAGCTAATTGCCAATCAAATAGGTTTCCTTGAATACTTTGGTTACTGGCTTGTAATGCTGATGGAGGTTCTCCTCAGTCTCTTAAGAGGCTCATAAAAGTAGCAACTTTCAGATTGGTTTTTCTAGATCAGTCGTAAAGGATATAATTCTTGGGCAGTTTGAATCTTTTGATCATGTAGAGGTAAAGTAGAAGAGCGGCAATGCAAATCTATACTGGTTTCGAGGTTTTTCTCTTTCAATTTCAGTCTTTCACTAGCGATAATTCATGGTTCAAACTTCAAAGTTCTAATGCTTAGTTCAAGGAGTTTTTTTTGGAAGTAACTTTTGTCCATTGAAACTAATTCTGTAATACTAATTAGAGTGGTGCTGTCATCTCACACTTGTGTGAATTATAGGTGATTGCCTTTCTTAGGATCCATGAAACTCTGAGAAAGCATGTGTAAATGAAATTATTGCTTTGCTGACCTAAAGCTTGGTACTACATGATATGGAAGGTCTATATGTTAGTTTTGTGCTAAATGGTACTGTCGTTTACCATTTTATCATGTACTATATGCATGTTCATTTTTTTAATGTTACTATTTGTGTCCATGATGATGCTATGTTTATCTTTTTATTGTGTATTACATGTTTTCTTACTGATGCTTCCTAGTTTATAATATGTTTTTCTGATCTGATGTGTTATTGTGTCTCTCTTCTATGTGGCAACAGACAGGCAAGCACAGGATGTTGTGCACAGTGCTGAGACAGAGAAGGGGCTTGAGAAACACATGAGGAGGAGGGAATCCAGGGAAGACTCTGAAGACAAAGATAAATTGTTAGATGATAGTAGAGATTTTGATGATAGGAGACTATCTTATAGAGATGATTATACTCTAAAAAGAAGCTATAAAGATGAAAAGCATGAAGATGCTAAGTACAGAGGTAAATACAGGATTGACAACGAGAAGGATAAAAAACACCATGATGATAAATATCAAGATGAGTGGTCATCAAAAGATCATAATAGTGGTAAATCTGACAAATGCCATTTTAGAGATGATATCAAATCTCTGGAGACTCATTATAAGAAAAATAAGCTTCATAATACTGATCATGATGGAACTTCTTATGTTGATGACCTTGACACCAAGCTTAAGGATAGCAGAGGAAGGAAAAGGTATTCTGATGAAAGGGATGATCGTGGCGACGTGAAAATAAGAGGTGCCAAGGAGCGACACGAACTTGTTGAGAAAAATGTATCAAGCACCGGCAGGACTGGATCCCGTAATGATAAATCTAGGTCAGAGTATCAACATGCAGATAAGGCTGATTCAAGCCCGAAAAATAACCGACTGAAAGGCTCTACCTCCTCCAGCACATTTGCTGGTAAAGATTATAACAGGTATATTTTTGCTCTAAAATCATTGAAGGTATCCCTTTAATTTCATTTTTGCCACTTCTGTTTTCTTCTAGTTTTGGTGACTGTTGGACAGTTGGCTATCTGCCTTTTAATTTTTCTTTTTAGATAGTTTATTTTTTTAAAAAAATTGGTTCACTACCATGCATGCAGCATAAGAGTTTGTTATGCTTAGACGAGTCTGTATCTATGTCATATGCCAGGCATCTGGAAGCATGCAATTAAAAATTTGCGGATTGAAAATATGTTTGAGCAGTATTTACTGGGAACATTATAAGTTTGTCTCTGGGCCTGAAAGGAGACTTGGGGTATTGTGTCCTTTTGCTTGCATTGATATAGAGCTAAGGGTAGTAGTGTTGCATTTTTTTTATTGGACAAGACAATTGAAGTTTCATCCTTTTTTTTTTCCCATCTAAATATAATGGAAACGTCATCATCAAGGATAGTATTATTTGTAATGGAAGATTGCTTGGTGCCTTCAAGTTTGACATACCTGTCAGCAATGTGCTTTCGGATTTCATTTTCTTTAACTCAGAGTCATCTAGCTTTACTTTCTACTGGGCTAGACAAGCAAACTGAATATTAGTAGTGTTCCATGCTGGTGAGTACTCAAAGGTCCCATTCCTTCAACATTGTAATTATTATAATATAGTAAATCTATCTTCTACTACCTTTTAATTTCTAGTTACTACTCCATGGTGGACTATGATTGCTACAACAATAAAGGTTCACTGCTGTAAGCATCTGATTTGTACTAGGTGTGAGGTGCTATGCTTGCATCATATATAATCTTTAATTGGGTGGGTGATAAATGGTGATCTTGTGATTGCTTTTCTTATTGCAACTTTCCTGGTGGTTGATGTTATGGTCTGTTCTACTCGGCCTTAGGGTTGTCAATGTACCTCGACTTTGGCCTAAACCCTACCCAGTCTGAACCAGGTATAGGCCTTTTAGTCAAAATCCAGCGTGTGCATGCTCCTTGCATGATTTACCATTAGAAATGAGGCTGAGTTTCTGCCGGGTTTTAGTTGAGACCGAGTTGACTTATTCTGCTCAAGCCTTTCAGGCTTTAGGAAATTTTTTCTTTATGGGACTGCCTGGTTCTGTTGTTGACACTTCTATTACAGTTTGCCTTTTTAGAAACCTTAGTGGAAGCCTCCGGTTCCTTTGCTAATGTTTGTTTTGTCTTTGTTCACAGGGATATATCAAAGGTTGCAGAATCTGCACATAGGGAGTCAGCACCGGAAGGGAGACTCCGTGCTATTACAAATTGTAAAGGAGACAGTTTGACTTCATCAGGACTTCATGACAAAGTATCTGGTACTCGTTCAGGGAAGTTAACCACAAAGGATGACATCCATTCAGGTGAAGTTTTTGTTGAAATTGCTGCTTCAAAGTATGATAGGACTACAAGATCACCAAATCAATCAAAGGGAAGATCTTCAGCTAATAGTGGTCGTCGGTTTTCAGAAAGATCTCCCTCAAAATATGACGGAACTGCAAGGCAGCGTCTTGATATTGAAATAGGACAAAGGACTAGCAGTTCAAAAAATGGAGAAAAAGGAGAGTCGGCTTCAGAAAAGCTGAACCTAGATGACGTATCTCAGACCAATGTTTGTGTTAGGGAGTCAACTAATGGCCCATCATCTATTAATCAAAGTGGTTACTCTGACTATTCACCTAATCACCTCCGCCCTCTGCCACCTGCAAGACTTGGAATTGACAGTCCTTCTGTCTTGGGTTCATATCAAGATGATAATAAAGTTCAGAGTAGTGATCACAAATCTTATAACCGATATAAGCGGATAGGTGATCTTGGATATGGAAAAGGACATGCAAATGTTTGGAAAGGTGCCCCAAATTGGCCTTCTCCAGTTACAAATGGTTTTATTCCCTTACAACGTGGGCCACCTCCTGCTGGATTTCATCCAGCCATTTCCCAGTTCTCAGCTTCACCTTTATTTGGTGTTAGACCCTCCATGGATTTGACCCATGGTGGGGTTTCTTATCACATGCATGAGATGGCCGAGAGGTTTCCTGGTCATGGTCGGCCATTTCTTTGGCATAATCCAGTTGATCAACTATGTCATCCTCACATGCAGATGTGGGATAGAAATAGAAATAATGGTATGTTCAACAATGAGTACCATATATATGGTAGTCAAGAATCGGATGAGAATAGTCAGCTAATAGACGGTAGAGGTTGGGAAACTGGCTTTGATATGTGGAAGGGGCAAAATGGCAATAATATGGACATTCATGTATTCAAGAAAGAACGGGAATCATCAATACATTCTTTGACTGATGAACTTACCCAATTAAAACATTTGCCTTTTCAAAGCACTGAACCAAAGCTATCAACTGATTTACTCCCTGCTAAGAGTGATGTTGAGCTTCCCCGAAAGGCTGTAACCAAGAAGACATTTGAGCCCTCAAATATGCCAAGTGATAAGATAACCAACCATGGTGCCAATTATCTTTCCAGGATAGATATCTCACCTAACCTTGTGGGTTTGGAGTTGTACAAAAGGTGCACTTCCCTATTGGGAACATTGAATATTAGTGACACCTGTAGTTTGGGTACTCAAAGATGCTTCCAGGTATTGAATATTATCAACAAGAAATATAGCTTTCTATTGTGTTTTGTTTCTCGTGTTATGAACTTTGTTAATTTATTCATTCTGTTTCAGACCAACAAAGATGGCAGCATAGTGAAAATGAGAAGTACGAGTTCTGTTTTGAACTCATTCTTGCCGACCACAAAAGATACTGTTTTCAAGGTATAGCTGCCTTTTATGAAGTTTCACTGTTTATTTATGTAAAGATTTGTATAGGTAGACACATGATAAAACTTTTTCAGTAGTTTCTTTCGAGAAGGGATTTCCTGTGAGTTAAGTTTTCTATATCTATATTTTTCCCTCAACCAGTTTGTAGTTTATACACTGAATATGCACAAACTTCGGTTTAGTTGCACATTGATTTTTCCAAATGCAGATTTAGAGGTGAAAGCAGTTTAGAAAATGTCCTTCCAAATTCCATTTGCACAAGTGGATGAAGTTGGTTATGCTTTCTTATTTGTACTCAAAATTTTGTTATTTGGGGTCTTTTAAGCATGGATGCACAGATGGGCATAGTTCTGTCTGTATCTGGATAGCCAAATATCCATATGCTTTTTAAATGTTGAACTTACCTATATTAATATAAGATGTTACTGGTTTATTATTTTATATTGATGCATTGACCTTTTTTGTTCTTCTGGCTTTTTCTTGATTTACTAGAGATTTTCCTTAACCGTGAAATATGATTGATATATCTGTTATAATGTCTCAAAATCCACTTTGACTTCATCTCAGTCTTGCCGATGTTCTAAATGAGTGTACCGCTCGATACAACCTGGTATTTACTCATTTGGCTGAAGTCTGGTACATGAACTGGATGATTTCACCCTATCTGGTTTGAAGAAGGATATATTTTTTTTATAAATATAGGTGTCTGGTTCTGTTCTTAAAAGGAGAAATTTTAAACTTATTATTAAATATGGGTGGATAAAAGCAATTGTTGAATGTTGTTTTCTCCTCTTTTACCGTGCATTCACCTTTAATGTTGCCTCGGATCTCCACCATTCCCATCATCTTTTGGTGTGTTT
>CM044394.1:53360000-53587500 GCA_024322285.1 Musa beccarii | reverse complement strand
AATGTATCACACAATCTTCAACAATGAGATAACTGGTTTATTGTAGTTTGTGGTTACCAAGCATCCAAGTAGATAAGCATCGTGATCAGACAGTGAGGTAGGAGAAGCAAGGTCCGCAATACCATACCGCAACAGATTGATCGATAACTCGCGCACCCGTTGGTATGCTATGACATACCGATGGTATCATACTAGGCCATACCGATCGGTACACCTCGGTATCGGTCGGTACACCTCAATACCGATCGGTATACCGCTCGGTACGCCTCCGTACCGCTCGGTACGCCTCCGTACCGCTCGGTACGCCTTTGTATCGGCCAAAATATATGTACCGCCCAGTAGAGGGCGGTCCGCATACCGGTATCCTGTCGGATCGTGCGTACAGCCTGCAGGGCGGTACAGTACCCCGAGGAGAAGCCAAATACCATGAAGTCGTTAACTTATTAATTTGACTAATCAGCCACTCAGATGTGCATCAGGCATACAAAACCAAAGAATTCAATGATGAATCAGCTGATAGTTCTAACAAGACTTTGAAAATAGTACGGCGCAGAAAAGTATGCCTGCCTACCATTTCTCCTTCTTGAATGTTCCTGAGAGCAAAGAGACCCCATCCATGTATTCCAGATCTACCAAAACAAACTCTACCTTTTTCTGTTGACTGGAAACATGAGTATATAAAGAGCTGATGAGGATGTCATGATCAGAACATATGTATATGAGTGAGGTGGTATCACAATTACCTGCAAATGGTAAAGCCGTTCCCTGAATGTAGAAAACAACTCTGGATCCTTCTCTTCCTGCATGGAGAAAAAGGTCCATCATAAGTTTCCAATCTACTGGAAGCACACAGCTGTAATCCAGAAGGGCAATCGCGATGTCTTGTATAAGAAGATCAAGAGAATTACCCTTGGTGCATTCAAATTTTGAACCACATCCAGAGAATGATGAGAAGGCCCCATCAATCTGTGAGCAATGGCCTCTTCTTGTTTCCTCTAAAATAACAGAAAATGCAATTACAAACTGACACGGGACTATATTACTGGGTTCTATTGAATCCAAGAACATGATGGGAAGAAACTATATCTTTGTCAGGTAGATATACTACCAACTAACACTGAAGAACGTGATAAACAATGGTTATCCCCAAGAAAGAATGTAGCAGCAAACAGACTATATGCAATGTCAGTAGCCAAAATTTTACATCAGTCCGTTAACACATAATTAGCACATTTTTACTTCTTCTTAGACAAGCACATGATTGTTTGTCCACCATTTTCTCCTTGATTGGTAATATTTTCTAGGTTGCCTTTTCATCCTCTCTAAAATAAAGACCAATTAAACTTGTCACAGAAGCCAAAGGACTAACACAGGTAGCAGGAAACATAATTTATACCTGTCCTGCATGAATCTTGATATCAATGCTAACCCTTCAGGTGATGCAAATTAAATTATTGTGAGAAAAATGAAATTGTTAAATCTTATTCAAAGGTGAAACAGTCAAACAGTTGAATTACCAAATGCCATAGCATTTATATTAGACAGGACGAGAATTGTAAGATGGTAAATTAATGATTAGAGACACTTTCAAATCATCAGCCACAATCAGTTTACCAGATATAGTTAAAAGGTTCTGTTCCAAAACATACCTTGGTTGCCATCCTCCTATATATTCGACACCTTGCAGCAGATGGAGTTTCAGAATTCTGAATATAGAAATCTGAATCATGAAGAATGCCTTTCCTGATTAGTCTTGAACCAGTCTGTTTTTCATTGTTTTGTAGCAACTTTTTGGAAGAAAAGACTCCTTCAGGAGTATGTATAATCAAGACAGTATCTGGGTTCGGGGCACTGCAGAACACAGACACACAAATTTAATTACAAACGCAGAGAGTTTGTCTAATTGAGACTTACTACTGTTCCTAATCCAGAGTCAGGATTTGAATGTAACATTCTACAGGATACAGAGAAACGGAGCTGTGTTTTATGCAAATAAGAGGTGGTGAGTTGCAGTAACGTATATATATACACATACTGGACCTCTAAGCACCATTAGTGATGCTTTATAATAATGAATTAGATTCAACACAAAAGACCATGTAAAGGACCAAAAGAAATAGTTATCATAGCAGGAAGCTATGAGTACATGGTAAAATCTTACCGGTGATGAGCACAGTACGAGACCTTTTTTGTTATCTGCTTTCCATTTTTTTCCAAGCAGTGTAACTGCAATAGAACATATTTAAGATTAAAAATTATGAGTCTTTCCACTTCTAAAAATTTAAAATGTTTATAAATTTTTTAAATCACAATGATCACAAAATAAGACAAACATTGGATATTGCCCTTGATGCACACATTTAAAGATTAAACACATCATTAATATGCCAACTATGCAATATCATCCTTTTCAGTAATCTACCTCCATCCGATATCCTGCTCTTGATGCACACATAGCATGGTAATAGGTGGAACACTTGTAACATTGTGTACAAGAACCATGCATCTGACGACATATAACACAGACCTGGAAGTACACCAAGAAAGAAACTCAAATCAAATTTTGATACATAGTGTAGAACTTGAAAGCCTAAAATGATTCTAACATAGATTTCGACAGCATCAGATGTTTCTCATGATCATTCCAAAATCATGTCTTAACCTTCACAAAAGACTCTGATGGTATGTCCAATATGCCAACAGCAGGCTCCATTGTTTCATCATTGGCAAAAGAGACTTGAGGATGAAACCAAGCACAAGTGACATGGACCCATAGCGTCTCAACATCTGTTGGCTTGAGCGCACCACCTAAGAAAATAAAAATACAATCAATGAAACCTGAACTTCTGATGTGCGAGAAATCTGAAAGAGATATAAGAATGAACTTAAAATTTCCCAAACTAAAGTAATATTAGATTAAAAAAATCCAAAACTGCAACAGTCAATATTCTACAAAATGATATTTTTACAATTACTATTAAATGCCCATTGTACCTTTTTCTAGAATATGTTATCAGTACAATATTTGCACCAAAGAATATTCATCACAAAATATCCAGTAATCTACGAGATACATGACAAATACAGTACATCCATTTTTAGCCTTAAAAAAGGGGTAATAAAAAAAGATGATACCTTTTACAGGACAAAGGCAGCATTCCCTCTTTTGCTGAGGTGTTTCACATGCTCGGCAAATCCAGGATGTAAAGTCCTGTTTCACTCTCACTCCATAGCATTCCTGGTGAACTGCTATTTGGCATCTGATAATTGTAGAACTATTAATTTTAGCAATTCAATGTTTATGTTTCTTAAATAGAATGATAGCCAAGCAACGTGAAACAGTACCTCCATACTTTAAAAGAGTATTTCAAAAAGAAGTCATAGTCATTGCTAATTTACCTGTTACAGATAATTATTTTGTTATAATCCCAATCTTCAACCCATCTGCAGATTGCACATCGTTCTGTTGTCCACTTTGCATAAACTGGGTCATATGCTTCTAAGAAAATGAATCCAGAACTCACAGTTACAGCAATTAATCCAACTACTTGCAGAGGCATGCTAGTTACAAACAGTGCCAGTGCATGTCTAGGACTTTAAATTAAGAAATATTATCAGAAAAAAGGACGTACCTTGCAGGAAAGCAAGTAGCTTTTGTTTCCTTACTTTTGTAGATGGCCGTTTAGCATGGTTCATGGAAACCATATTAGAATTATAACGATCTAGCTGCAAGTTAACAAACATTTATGTTTTACCAACATACTGACTGCTAAGCTAATTTACTGTATTGTCCAATGCAAATAACTCATGCTACTTTTCCTAATAACAAATCAACAGCAAAAGTCTTTAAGTCAAGCATCTTAGGCTTACCCAAAATGAAAAAGCCAAATACATGAAAATAATCCAGCACAAGAAAAGGTCATATAATATATATTTTTAAATTAAAAAACATTAATCCAAAACCACTATAGTGACATCTACTAAAGAATTTGTCTAAAGCCAGTGATAACACTTCTAGAATTAAGCAACAGATGTTTAATCTAAAAGCCAAGATGTTAAATGTAATAAAACATTGTACTGTTGAATTACAACCGAAAAAGCTCTTTGTGAAGTACAGACCCATTTTCCCAATGCCATATTTGTACTTCTGACTTTGACGCTGGACCTCCAATTTTTAGTTTTGGAGCCAGTATGTCGCTCCCATTCAGTAAGCATAAACTTTTTCCCCTTGCAAGAGCTACAGCGACATGAAACTCTACCCAAGGATGCAAAAGAAATAATATAAATTAAATCAATATAGTTCATACAAATGACGAGAATAAGAGGAAATAAAACTCTTAACTCATTTCAACATATGATAACGGGCATACAACTGTCTAGTGCATCAATGTAGTATCAACAAACAGAATGAGTTGGAACAAGCAAATATAATATTCTCCCCATTATGGAAGAGGATGAGAAAATAAGCATGTTTATCAATTCTGCTGGTCATGAATCCTTATGAAATGAGTTAGCATAAGTTTTGCCTGAAAATTCTGATATTATCAAGAAGGCTTCAAGCATCTTAAATTGAGGATAGAGAATAAACCATTAATCTTCTACGCAACATAAACAGGTCTTCCAGGAGTATATGCACAGGGGCATAATATACAGATCACTAGTAGAAAGTATAAATTGTTGTTTCAAGCTATTAGGCACTGAGTTCAGGAAAACAAACTCATCCAAGCATTTTCATATGTTTAACTTTTCAATCTAAACTGTTCCTGTTTGGTCCCAATTTCATTTATAGTGTTTGCTGATCTGCCTCATGCCACCTTACGCATTTCTAATGGAGAGAATGAGGGGATAGAAGAGGAGATGCCTAAAGAGAGGTAATGCTGCAAATGAGGATAGTAATTTGAAATTTCTTTTGTGCTTCTTTTTGCTGTCAATGGATGTTCTTTGTGTGTTCTGCCAGCATTCCTATGTTGCCACAATGCTATGTGGTCTTGTACTGGTAGCAGACATACTCTACCAGCAACCAATCAAATCAGGATGCGGATGTCCAAGGACTATGTTGTCTCATTGCATGAAGGGGAGCCGAATGCATCCTAACAAGGTACCATCTCGTACCATGCCAATTAAACATAATTAAAAAAAAGCCTAATTATATGTCAGATTCTTCGATGTAGATAGATCTAATGTGTCAATACCTTACAGGTAGAATATGTTGTGCAACAAGTGTTGGCCAACGGGGCAAACCTTGCTGCCAGCAGTTCAATCCTTGTTCTACACAAATGTTCAGAAATTTGAGATAAAGTCAACATATTCTAGCTCTCATTGTATTCCTGATACCATGGCTCTTCAACATATTCTAGTTATGCTCCATGTTTACAGTACTTGGCCAAGGAAATTCCAGTAACTGCACAAGCCAAGAACAGCTATTCCAAGGAAACCATTGGCAAAGAATTTTCTACATTCTGCATAGCATATTATCATTACTTCCCTTCTAAGAAACTGTAAAGTTGGTTTGAGTTTTTCAATGAAACAAAAAAAGTAACTTCTTTTTAAATCTCTTCAAAATATGGTTCTGGCCAACTAAAAAAAGGGTTCTGTCATACCATCACAATGAAATAAGTTAGGGACAAGAATAATTTTCAAGAGAGAAAAACAATCTTTCTCCATGTGGAGAAACACCTTGGTATATTAAGGATAGTTCTTACAGTAAAAAAAAAAATCAAATCAGAACACGTTTTATAGGCAATATTTGCACCTTAAATAATAATTGCAGACTGAATAATTTTTCAGGGAAAGGCTATAATTTCTATCATATGTAGTGATCAGGGTTGTTCTTGAAAATATCACGGTAAATAGTCATTTTCATACTCTTAATTTTTCCATCTAATTTAATTGATGATTTCAATATGGTCTTGTTGTCTTGGTTCCCCATACAATTTTAACCAGTCCCATACACCAGAAAAGAAAAAACAAACAAAAGGAAGAAGAAGGCATAATAGCATGCTGATTATCAACAAACATAAGAAATAATCATGCAGAAGAAATTAAGCAAAAGCATTATTTGACCATCTCCAGTTTTATCATTAATCAAAATCAGAGACATATGCTTACACATGCTGCTCCGGTAAGTATATCCCCTCCATGCCAAAACACCAAACTGTCACCTTATCAAAGACTAGTTTTGTATCTTTCCCACTGTTATGATCGCGTCTGTTCAGAAGGTGAGCAGTATTAGCCCCTAGACTATACTTGGGTGATTCTTACTTGCATGACTCATATGTAGGCTACCGCTAACAATAGGGCACATACCTAACTTGCGAGTGATTCTTCTCGGTATCTGATAACTCAAAGTTCAGCTTTGACTTGCACTTTGGACAAAAATAATCAGAGCTCTGCCAGTTGTTAGACAATGTCATAGACTCAGTTACAAAAGATAAAAAGGAATGTTTCCTTTAATAGTATAAAACCTCATACCCATCTCTTCTCATCTTTATGATGCCAAATCTTCTTGCATATTCGACAATATTGTTTTGATCTGAAAGGCTGTAAACAGAGCCCGTCCCAACAGAATTGTTAAAAGAAGTTCAAGGAGGACCGATTCAAAAAAATGGTTTGGTCTAACTAAAGCAACATGATCAAGAAGTCATCTAGGCATCTACAACATAACGAATATAAGAACTATGGTAGAGCTTTGTATTGATAGGATCTTGCTTGCCTTGATCTCTGATTGGCACTCTTGATCATGGTTTGAACCAGTTGCTTCCTTGATCTTACTAAGGTATGCAGGTTCCCCGCTTGAACTCATACCATCAACCTGCACCCCTAAGAAGCCATGATCTGCTAAGAAGGCCTCCTCTATGGCTGTCCGCAGATCGCTAGGCTTGCACCTATACAACTCTGTCTGCCCCTGAAACCTGCAATTGAGCCCAAGAGTTTAAGACTAAGAGCATCAAGGCATTCCCTTCTAATCATATTTGAGATACCGACCTATCTATGTGGTCAATAAAAGGATAAACCCTCCCCTGATTCACCCATGCATATTCCTGCTCAAATCCAAAGGATTAATCAAAATGGAAAAAGCGCCCATGTAAACGTAATTAGATAAAACAATGTATAAGTAAAAAAGACTACCCTATCATTCCCACTTCCAAAGTAACCAAAGAACATCACACAGACAGCTCCAGAGATGCAGGAGTCTACAACGTGTTCTGGAGCTTGCTGCATTGGATCGATTACCATTGCAGGCCAAACTGGATAGTTCTTTCCTGGCTTAGCCCAAACAATATCACCAAAAGCAAACTCCCCAAGATGACAGTAATCCTTCCTCTGTTCAGAAGTTTTCTTGTGCAACTTTTCTTTGACTGACATCCAATCATTAAGATAACCAAGGGGGTCCTCTACAGTAGGCGCCAGGGGCAATCGCTTCTCCCTTGCCTCCAAACTCTCATGCAGAGATGTCAAAGTGCTTCGTGACAGCGAATGCTTCTTGGAGCTAATATTTCTGCATGCCCGGTATCTTTCTTCTTCGTCGAACAATGCAACTGAATTGCGAATGACCGAACTAAATCTAGAATGCTTATTACGACAATTCTCTTTTTGAGGTCCCATTGGTTCCTTAACCTCAGAATCAGACTCCAAAGCTTTCGGCTTAGGCTTCTCCTTCTTCCACGGGTCGATCAGGACGGAATCATTGAACCTGGCAGGCAGCACCTGCGCGCGGCCTCTCGATGTACGAACCACCGGCGGCCGTGATTCCGACGGCGGCGGCGCCTCACGGGGCTGCTCTCTCCCCCTTCTCCTCTCGTTCCGTGACTCGCTATCCATCTCCCCGGAACAGCAGGAGACCTCGCTACACAACGAAGACGCCACGGCGGCGCCGCCAGCGACGTCCTCCCCACCCAACCAACGCCCAAGCCCGAGTGCCACGTACGGGAAGCCCGCCGCGGCGACGTCCCCCAGCACCTCGAGGGGGAACGACTCCCTCCGTCTCTTCCGGCGCCTCCCGCCGCCCTCGCCGTCGCCGTCGCCGGCGGAGACCTCGGCATTGCACCGCTTCAGCGTCGGCATCAGCACCCGCTGGCTCCGCTTGATGATCATCTTCCTAGCGCCAAGAAAACCCTCGTCCCACCACCAAATCCCGCAGAGATCCCAACCGGAATTCCCCGCCTCCGACCCAAGAACCGCCCCAATCGATCTCGAAGCCCTAATTTCCCCTCGCGATCGTGGAGAATTGTGGCTAGGGCTCCAAGGAACGGGGGCGATAGATCTCAACGAGATTGGAAGCTCCGCTCCCTATAAGCTTCGAATGGACTCCAACCCACCCAAGAAGATATCTCAATATATTACAACTTTCTCCCCTTCCATCTTTTAGTTCTCGCTCTTAATTTATTTCTTTTTTTCCATCCCCCCCCTTCGCTGGAAGCCTTCTCTGCTCTTTTCGATCCGGCGATTTTTCCTTTTTCTTTTTTCCTTTTATTTTATTTTTTAGGTACAAAGTTTTTGGGTTGGTTTATATAAAAAGGGATTTCGTGGGAGGACGGAGTTGGATTCCCAGCGGAAGCGGGCGATGGCGTCTATCTTATCGTTTCGCTTAGCTACAATTTGTGCACGGTCCAATTTGGCGTCTCGTTCGCCATCACGGAGGAGACGATGATGCAGGTGATATAAGCAATAATTGGAGAGCATCGTGCCATGACTGCTGCAGCACTCCCATCTGTTGGTGCAGTGGCGGAGAGCACCGATTGTTACTGCATTGCACGAGGCACAGAAATTTAGTAGCTTTATTTCTGATTTTTATTTTTGTTTTCCTTCTCTTATATAGCCTATGTTGGGGAAGAGATGGATTCCACCTGTTGTGCTCGTCTTCCTCGGCCCATCTGTTGCCTGCGGCAGCTGTTGATCCGAGGAAGTAGGTAGCAGATTTCATACTTCCTTTCTTGAATCTTATGGGAGATTTGTTGCAGTGAGGCAGTAACATTCTGCGTAGTTTGATTTGGGGCGTGGAACACTGGTTTTCCCCGCACGCTATATTGATCCCATTTTGGAAGGTGCATCATGTTCTTTGTTTGTCCACTGCAACTGATGATGATGATGGTTCCTTCAGTTGTTTCTTGGTGCAAGTAGCATGACAGGCCCATATCTCGCACAGTAGCTTTCACAGGGGCGATCATGGTGGACAGAGATGGCCAAAGGAGATGGATCGTCTTTAACCTAAATGTTGTGCTTTCCATGACCAGGAGGAGCTTCCTGCAGCGGCAGTGCTGTGCTGTCTTATGTCAGCGAGGAGGCGACGGTGGATGCGCCGGAGACGAAGACGATCGTGTTTGGTCCGGAGATGCCTCTTCTTCGAAGGAGAACGCAGAGCTCGGACTTGCAAGTGTTGAGGTTGCAAGGACCTTCGAATCCGAAGGTTGGTGCCACAGATCGGCATGCCCGACGCCTGTAGCAGCTCAATTCTCGAGCCTTTCGTGCGCCAGCGGTGGTTCCTGTCGCTGCTGCTTTGGGTGCTATGTCTCTCCGATCGCAGACACAGTTGGCAAACCAGTGAAGCTTTGGCCACTTCACTCGAGCGGAGCGGGGAGACTCGAAAGAGGCAAGCTTTCTTCAGATGGCTGGTGTCATAGTTAAACCGAGCCATGGTGTTGTGCGACATGTATCCAAGCAGGCAAGCTGCCCACCAGTTGTCTGTTCTCTGTTCCGATGCGTTCTGACCTGGGGTTTCTCCTCCGATTCATCTGAAACTTGGTCAGTTTCTGTCAAGATCGAAGACAGCTTACATCGTACCAATTGTCCAATTCTTTCGATAAGTGGAATGGGGAGAACGGGCTAGAGATCGTTGGAATCATGTAGTTGATGCAGCCAAATCACCCTCCTATCTCACGATCCACACAAGGAATCATGTTTGGGTTGCTCCTCCAGCCGGGGTTCCCACGAATCTCAAAGATCTGTTTCCACCTTATATCCAACGGTTATAAAGTCTCCACGCACTGGGTCCATCTCGGATTAGTGTTTTCTATATCGTCTTCTTGTGCGAGTGCGATAACATGTGGGGCTCAACAGGACCCGTCTGCGGACCCCTCTAATGAGATCAAGGTATGCGAAGTGAGTATCTGGGCTGTCGGTAGAAAAAGTATTTTTTGATTCCTTTTCTTCAAGGCTTGTGTTCCGTTTATAATAAATAAGACGCTGGCGTCGAAGACTGCAAGGCGGGGTAGAGGAGAGTAAAAAACGAGATCGCGGGTCGATTGGGGGGAGGCAATGGCTGCTTCGTCTTCTTCGTCATCGGTGGTGTCCTCCTCCTCCTCGTCATCCGACAAAGGGTCGGGGCGAATTCTCCAGTTCGATGCGTTCCAGAGCTTGGTGGACGAGGGCTTCTGGCATCGCCTCTCTTCCCTCAAGCTCGACTCCCTTGGCCTCGACCAATCCCCCGTTCCTCTCACGGGCACGCTTCTTCTTCTTTCCTTCCTTCTTCTCACTGCCTTTTTCCGTCTGTCTATCCGAGTAAATTGCCCGCGTTGATGAACCCTAGACTGTTTATGATCCGACCCGGGGTCCGTTTTCGTGTATTATAGATGTTGGTGATATATTGCATATATTCAGTAATTCTTAGCAGTCCTATTTTGATAGATTTTACATTTTGCATATTTCTTATGCAATTGAGATCTTTCCATGCTTTCATATGCGAAAGAGGCATAGCACTGTGTGCTCTTCTGCAAGAATCAAAGTGAATTTAACTTGACCCCAGCGATCAACTTGATGTGAAAGAAATATATGTTTACAACGAGGATTAAGATGAGTTAGTATGTTATATGTCATAAATACTAAGAAATCATGTAGTTCATCTCTCTCTTATAGTGCAGTTGCAACAGCCTATCTCCTTTTGACTATCAGAACAAGTCAAAGTTTTAAATTTTGTTCAATTTTATTTTGAATGGTGAAAAATGTTAGATGAAAAATAGTACTTACATTATTCAATGATACTCTCTTTGACAGGTTTCTATGCACCCTGTTCACATCCCAAGGTTTCAAACCGCTTGACACTTCTTGCTGAGTCATTGCCATCTGACTTCAAAGAGCTACAGTTTTCACTTGAAAGGGCTCATGGTAATCGGAATAGATGCCCTGTTCCTGGAACTCTTTACAACATGAACACATTTGAGAGCTTCAAGGCCCTTGATAGAGATTCCCTGCTGAAAAAGGAAGCAAAAAAGGTGCTCTTCCTCCATAATATCTATACATTGAATAACTTTATTTTCTTATTAGGGCTTGGAAGTGAATTATTGCTCTATTTGGTTCTTATATCTAACTGCTTCATATGAATCTTTTTGCATTGATGAACTACGAAAATAGAAGATCTAGGGAAAAAAATGCATTTCTTGTGTCTCACTTTCTGACCTTTAATATTATGTGTTTCTAGATATTGGATGATATCCATTCTGGAAAGGTAGAGGAGGATAGTGCAGTGCTTTCAAGATTCTTTATCATCTCATTTGCTGATCTGAAGAAATGGAACTTTCTTCACTGGCTGGCGTTCCCTGCTTTGGTTGTTGGTCCTCCTGCAATGGTACTCGATCTTCGACCAGCTAGAGAGGTGTTTAATCAGGGAGAGGTACTGCAGTACACAGATAAGGGTCTTTTGACATATTGCAAAAAAGGCTTGACAAGTTAACATTACCTGATCTGTGGTTGTGGTACAATAGGTTCAATCCTTGTCTGCAGCACTGAATGAATGGCGCAAGTCAAGCTTGACGACAGGTTCAGTTTTTGGATATTATCTGACATGAGTGTTAAGTTTACCTATCTTGATTTTATAAGGTACATATGAATTAATCTGTAATGCTGATATGTCATTCTTCCATGCGCCATACAGGTGTGCTATACTTCTTAGTCAGCATAGCGTCAAATTCACATGCCACTATTAGACAGTTGAAGGATTGGAAAGCCTGCCAAGATGATGGTCAAAAGGTATGTTCATTGGGAAGGTCATCTAATTTTGACTCTTATCTAGATTTTCTGTAGAACTACATTTTGTAACTTTGTTGTCGATGGTTACTTTATGCTGCTTATAGCAAACATGTTCTCATGACAGAGTGCATCTCGTCTTGTTTTAAATTTATTTCTCAACTAATCTCCGAACATGAAGCATTGTCTAACTTGACACTGTTGGACTTCTTATTGGTACAGTTGTTGTTCGGTTTTTATGATCCAAGCTGTCGTCTAGATAATCCTGGATGGCCACTTCGTAACTATCTTGCATTCATTAGTTTGAGATGTCAGGATGGGAAGATCCAGTTTTTGTGCTACCGTGAGAAACGTGGTTTTGCTGATATGGGCTTATCCCTTGTTGGTGAAGCTGTGATCTCACCATCAAAAGGTAGAGGAACAAATGACGGATAGCTGCTGCTTTCTTTTCAATCATTTAATATCATCATTCTAACATATACTTTGCCTACCCTGTGGCCTGAGTTGCCTCAACATTTGTTGTTCTTGTAGACTGTAGTGACCCACAGTGTGTTCCTAAAGCTGTAGGATGGGAGCCAAAACCCAAGAGCATAAACCTTGCAGAATCCATGAATCCGGAGAGGTATTTCTTCATAAGGCGCATTATCTGGAATCCCAGCGAGAGAAAGAGAGACTATGATGAAACAAGGATGCTCAAATTTCTTTCATACCTGCAGGTTGGCTGTATCTGCTGCAGATTTGAACTTAAAGCTAATGAGATGGCGTCAATTACCATCGTTAGATTTAGGTACCTTGTCCAGTGTTAGATGTCTACTACTGGGTGCTGGTACCCTTGGATGTCAGGTTGCTCGTATGCTTATGGTCAGTAGCTTGTGCATGCTTTTTAATTATATTTCATTGTTTTTCTGTATACTTAATGTCGTTAGGTTTATTAACAGGCCTGGGGTGTGCGGAAGATAACACTGCTAGATAGTGGCCTAGTAGCTATGTCTAATCCTGTCAGACAGTCTTTATATACATTAGATGATTGCCTTGATGGTGGCAGCTTAAAAGCTGTTGCAGCAGCTAGAACTCTAAAGCGTATATTTCCAGCTGTGGTGGGTCTTATTGCTCCTTTGTTTGTGCTATCTGGATAAAGAGAATTAATATGACCAGCTGACTATTTCAATTTGCAGGAGGCAGAAGGTGTAACACTTTCAATACCAATGCCAGGGCATCCTGTGCCTACCAATGAAGTAGCTCGCGTGCTTGAAGATTGTGAGCGACTAAGGGACCTGATTGCTTCCCATGACGTGACATTTTTGCTGACCGATACAAGAGAAAGCAGATGGCTTCCTGCACTGCTTTGTGCAAGTGAGAACAAAGTGGGTTTATTTTTCCTAATGACCAGAAAAGTTGTCTGATTGGTTCTAATGATAGTGTAGCAGCTAGAAGTGTTTAACAAAAAGGCTTGCCCTTTTTATTGATATTTTGGGATTTTCTATGTCTCTTAATAGCTTTTTAATGACTGCTATCCTGATGTTATGTTAAATTTGTTTTTCTGGTCTCTGTATCTCAATATTATAGAACATATTCTTTTAATTTAGCCATCCTCATTATAAGCATTCTGTTGTTGATGAAGGTAGAGAGAGAGATATATAAATGAAGACTTTGGTGGCAAGGATGCTAAGATAGTCCCCTGATGGGGTAGAAATGCCAAATAGAATTATGACCATGTCCTTGAATATTTTGCCATCTATTAGCAAGTTATGATTGGAACTGCCTTTTGGATAGGTAGCTGAAAATGTATCTTTCATTATCTGTGGTGAACAAATTAAGATGATTCTGTTCATACCTAAAAGTATGTGGAGGAAGGAAGTAGGAGAATTCATGAAAATAGCATTGCAGCTTGTGAGAGTTAATAGGTTTTTGAAAAAAATCGCTAATATTCAATATACCTGTGTGTATTCTGACCTTGACATTTTTCTCACAACTATATTTCATCTTGGTTAGCTTTGCTGATTACTAGATCGACTGCTTTGTTCTGATGAGATGATATCAACGTTGACAAGTAGGCTTCTATTTGGTGTCCCACAGATTGCTATCACTGCAGCTTTGGGCTTCGACAGTTACTTGGTTATGCGTCATGGAGCTGGTCCACTCTATGTATCTGATCAGACAAACAGCTTATCTACAGTGGATGGAAATGGAGGGCAGCGCTTAGGATGTTACTTCTGTGGCGATATAGTTGCTCCTATTGATGTAACTCACCCTAGTGGCTTCTCTAAGGATGCTGATTGTTAGATCTTTCTTGTCACATTGATCTTAATCATGGTACTGTTTTCCTTGTTTAATTCATTGTTCATTATGCAGTCGACATCCAATCGCACTTTAGATCAGCAATGCACTGTCACACGTCCTGGGCTTGCACCGATAGCATCTGCTCTAGCAGTGGAACTCTTGGTGGGACTTCTGCATCATCCAAATGGGTACATTTCTCCACCACTAATTGATTTCCACAGTAATGGGACATAAGTCATGCACCTAGAATTTACTTGCAGTGTTTTACTGGTTCTTAGAATGATTTGTGGATGGTACAATTGCTTCATTCCAGGATACATGCTCCAGGTGAGATTGCCAACTCCATTATGAGCTCCAGTGAGCAACCTTTCGGTATTTTGCCACATCAGATCCGAGGCTTACTTCCTCAATACTCTCAAGTGACGCTCATTGGTCATGCATCCAACAGCTGCACAGCCTGTTCCACTACTGTGAGTCATTTCCCACCCCTTAATTTTCCTTGTTATTACTCGTCCAGTCTTTCTAAATCATTACAGTTTTCTGCTTTGGTCCTTCTCTGTTGAACAATCGGTAAACCAGGGAGATTTGTTGGTGCTGATCCTTCTTTGCACTGCAAAAAGTGAATAACTAATTTACACTAGATAAAATGACGTTTATGGAATTCTAGCCGATGAAAAGGTTGCAAAAAGCTTATGTTTGTGATGATACGCCGATGGATGTCTATATCTGTTTCTCTCTCTCAGATGTTCGTGCTGTTTGCCTGTTGCAGGTGGTGTCCGAGTTTAGGAGACGAGGAATGGAGTTCATTTTGCAAGCCATTGATCACCCAACCTACCTGGAGGATTTAACTGGGCTCACAGAGTTGATAGAGTCTGCCAATTCTTTCAAGTTGGACTGGGATGATGAAACTGATGATTCTGATATGTGACTTGCTCACTTTTCATCTCAGAGCTGCAGTTCAAACTATTCTTTCACGGACAAGAACAGCGAGTGATTTATCAATGTACAGTCACTGATCATGTACTAATTTATCAATATATAGATACATTGGTTGCTGATGAAAGAGAATGAGACTACAAGCGATGATAAAAAAATATTAGAATAACTGGAAATTGACTTCTATTGTATCTTGATGTATTGTTCCTCTTGGGTTTTGTTGCCTTTCTTTGTAGCGGGAACAAGAATTGGCTTTGGCAGATGAATCACAAGTGTATTCTGTAGTTGGAGTTCTGTATAATTATCGTCTAAATGGAACTGTGTTTTGATTAAAAAAAAAAAAACGTATATATATAATAAGTAATACATATATTATGTGAAAATAAGAGTTGTTTTGTAATAAAAATATTCACCCCGTGTCAAAAAGTAAATAAAAGTTTATTTACATTCAATAACATGTTAGTCAAGATGGATCAAAGATGATTAGTGAACTAATGATTGATTGACCGGTCCAAATGGATGTATGAAATTATTAGGAAAAATAAGAAATAAATATTTTCATGAATAATTAAGTGTGTTTTTGATAGTAGATAGAATAAGAAAGAATTGTTTACGATAGCAAGAGAGATCTTTGAAATAACTATTAGTACGAAGAGAGAAAGAAGGAAAATACAAAAAAAAAATATAAACAAAAATTTAAATACTTATAATATAACTGAAGATTTTTTTATATAACTGAATCCTATCAAAATGTCCATATAGCTGCCTCCAAATAATTAGGACAATCTGATGATTCGTGTTAAACTTGCTATTAATTCCAAATGATCCTCAAAAGATCAACTCTCAAGGCAGAATCTTCCTTTTTTTTCTTCTAACATAAATACTAAACAGTTGAGAGAGAAACAAAATGTTCGGCAAACATAAGAATGTAGACAAGGCATGCTACTACGGGATCAATGACAATAAGCGGCAAAAACAATCTAAGTGTCAAGTTCTTTCAAATAGGAGGGTCCGGGCCTGAAGGGGTCCTCTTCCATGTATGCCTCTGAGCGTTCAAATCCGGCTTCATTCATACGGTTGCTGAGCACATGTAGAATGGCCTTCTTGGAACCGTACTCGTCCCGATTAGCCTCGATGTAGGAAGTTGCCTCTGCAGCCACCTCGTTAACAAAATCAAACCTGTTCTCCTCCGAAAGCATCAGCTTCTCAATGTCCATAGACATTATCTTCCCATTTTCTCTGATCTTTCTCACCTGTTCTTCCAGGAAAGGGATCCGATCCATCTTGTAGCGCAACTTGTCATCGTTCTTTGTCTGAATGCAGCAAACACATGCATGCTTTTAGCTTAATTGTAAGTGCCATGTCCACTGATAGAATGTTGCACATGATTCATCATTCAAACTGCACAATATGGTTAAAGAATGATAATGGTGACTTGATCCTCGCCATAATTACCTCTAAAGCTCAAAAGATTGACATGATTTACCAGGAACCAACAGTATGTAAAGAACACCAAATGATTTTAGAAGAAATAATTTATTTGTAGCTGATGATATTAACAATCGATAAATTAATCATCACACCAAAGAATGTTACATGACCAGACTCGACCCTCATGATTAATCTACACATAAACATAAATAAGAAAGCCTTATGAATGGTATTGCAAATGTAGGGTAAGATGGTGCAATCAAGATGCAGTTGGGAAAGAATCTAACATACAGTGCATTGACTCCATAACCAGAGTCAATAACATACAGTGCATAGACTTCCCAGATACTCCTGATGACATAGAGAATGAATCCAATCAATTACAAAGATGATTGAATATATCACCTACATGTACTTGTTGTCCTGCATCAAGTTATTTATTGATCTCTATCCAAAATCCTTAAAAAGCAAAAAAATCATGACAAGAACTTCATCAAGTTTTTGACATATAGTGAGTGGTGAAAAGAAGGACCGCTTTCATGATCTTGCAATCAATAATCAACATTCTTACTAGCTAAAAGTTTCAGCAAACACTTATGCAATAAGAGGAGCTTTATTAAGATAATACGGCCAATTCTAGTTATCAATTGCAACCTAATCTCAAGCAATGAAATTGAGATGCATGAGTGAATGGAGAATGGAGAATGGAGAATGAAGCGCTATAATTACTCACAGTTTGTTTATTTTAGGCACAGAATTGCAAAAGAAAGTGAAAGAATGAATGATTAAGAAGTTATAAAAAAAAAAAAAACCCAAAATGGATGGTCCAATTTCCCACTAATGCAATTCCCAGAGAGGCTGCTTCCATGATTCAGAAGATATATAGATGAAGCAATGCCCTGAAAAGCTCTAAAGCGGCTAATAATCTGTTTGCTTTCCTATTTATAGATTTTACTAAACATCTTCAGAGCGAAAAACCACTGACAATTCTCATAAGCAGAATGCTATCATCTCCAACTATCTCCAGCATGCTCTTCTTAATCTTGCACCTTATACCCCACTGTTCACCAACCCTAACGGAGTCACTTGTACTAAACCAAAGACAATAATTCTTAAGAATTAAAACATCAATCTTTGCAGCTCAAATCTGCACAAACAAATGCTAATACTGAAATAAGAAACTAAATATTGCAAATTTATCAGAGAAATAAGAATAAATCCAATCCGATGGTCGTACCAGTCTGCGGCGCCGCCAAATCCGCCTGCGGTTCCCACCTTCCCCGGAATCCTGATACCAGAACACAAAGAAAGGATCTTTCTGCAGGTCCAATAAAGATGAGAGCAGCGCAGAGAGATCGGAGGAACCTGAGATTTGTCGGAGGCGCCGCGGATCGAGCAAAGACGGGGAAGCCGCTCCGTCCTCTGCGGGCGACACGAAACAAGAGAGAAGATTAGGGAGGTAGTCAGGTGGAGAGGAGAAAAGACGCCTCGGGTGTGGCAGCGGAGGGTTTTCGATCTCACCAGTGCCGGCGCCACCGTCGCCAGGGCAGGGCATCGGATAAGGTGGTGCACCGCCAAAGCCATGCTCACCAGCGTTCGATAGCCCAGCGCGGATGAGGTGAGCTCGAAAAGGAAAAGAAGTGAGAGAAAGAGACGGTAAGCCTGTGGCCCGAAAGGTGCACTTAGTTGGGCTTCTCCTTCGTTAAATATGGGTTTGGGCCGTATTTAACGCCTTTTAAAGTAAATATTTATTTTAGAGAATTGTTCTAATTTCTAAACCATCCTCATCATTTTTATTGTGTCAGATTTTTATTTTCTTTTATTCTTTAATAAAATGATGATCACACACACACACACACACACACACACACACACATATATATATATATATATATATATATATATATATATATATATATATATATATATATATATATATTAGACCAATCTATTGATGATTCAACAACACTGACGTCGCCATGCTTAGATGATTCAGCAAGTGCGGTTGACCGAATCATGTGGAACAATCATCGCCTGTGATCCGAAAGAAAACGACGCCTCTCTTCACCATCGTGAAAGAGATATCTCTGCACTCTTCCCTCTCTGCCGTCCCAGTGCAGAGACTTCCATTGTTGAAAGTTGCAGCTGCCTGACAAAACCGATACCAGAAAACACTCTCAGCCAAATGACAAGTGCCAAACTCGGTCTCACCAATCATCCGAAACCTTCACACGCATACGTGCACTCAACATTAATTCCTACTGGTAGTGTAGGTTGGAAGTATGGAGGAGATCAAGATCAGGCCACGTACATGGTTATCAATGCTTAAAGGCTGCCTAACAAAACTCACATAATTCCAAGTGATTAATAAGGCCTAGAGAGATGTCTAATACTTAGGTTTGGAGGGAGCGTCAAAGAATGGAGATGAACTCCACCTTCGAGTGGCTACTTTTTTTTCTCTCTGCTGGGCCACCACAATGCCCCATCTTTTCTCAGCTCGACTCCCAGCCCACAGCGCCAAATGTGAGCATCGACATGATCCAAGCTTATATATATTGGGCATAGCAGAAAGGCAGCTCCACGTACATGGAGCGGAAGGTGGTGATGGTGCGGGCGAGGCTGGATCTTCCCTGCGCTGCTTGTCGAACGCTGCACCGGAAGTGCGACCACGGATGCCTGCTTGCGCCGTACTTTCCGGCCGACGAGCCCGACAAGTTCGCCAGCGTGCACAAGGTGTTCGGAGCCAGCAACGTCGTCAAGATGCTTCAAGTACGTGTTAGCTCAATCCCCTGCTTCTTTATCTTCTGCTAGCCGGCATGGAGATGATGGCGATGGCGGTGCAGGTGGTGAAGGAAGGGATGAAGGAAGACGCAATCAAGAGCATGGTGTACGAAGCGCATGCAAGGCTGCAGGACCCCGTGTATGGATGCGCTGGAATCGTTCTGTGCCTGCAGAGGTGCGTGGAGGAGCTGCAGGGCCAACTGAGAGCGGCGCAAGAGCAGGTTTTGGAGGCGCAGTTGCAGAGAGATCAGCTGGCGAGTGCTGTGATGGGGGCTACGGAGGTCGACGCCTTCCTTTACGCCCACTGCAGCAAGTGACTTCGGTTCGATGGATCGAAGGGTGGCGTCGCTGAAAAGTGAAGGTTTAGGGCAAGGCAGGGCAGAGATGAGGGCATGTAAATGAAGCTGCAAGTCATTTTGTTTCTCTTTCAGATGCAAGGGAACACTTCGTGAAGATTTATTGTTAATATTAAATTAAATATTAAAATGTAGCTGGTAAGAGGCGCAATTATAGGCGCGAAGGATGTGATACAGCAAGACTGTTGTGGTCTTAGCGAAGGTGACAGCATTTGAAAAATGCCGCTGAAGTTAACAAAATAAAAGAAAAAAAAGGCAATTTTTTTAAAAACTCCCTCAAATTTTACTTTTTCTCATGCCTTTGGCTTATTACAAAGTCCCTTATTTTCAAAAAGAAAAATTACCCTTGACCTCCACCATATTGATCGTTGACCCTACCTCGTCGTCTCCTCATCTATTGTTATTATGCTCTTATCGTCACGTCTTTGTCTCACCACTTCCACCTTTTATCTTTCGTGATAATTAGGGTAAACGGTCTATTGAGAGGGCCTCTTAGGTGGGGTGAAAGACTTGATGATATTAATAATGGACTAGAGGACATCGCGCTTGCATCACCATTGAAGGGGGTGTGGATTAGGGGAGTTGGTCTTACCTTGGGGGTTGTGAAACTGACGAGCAACAATATTAAAGGTGCTGAGCCACATGTGACACTTCTTGGTTGAGCTTTGATTCTTCATCACATATGGCCCTCACGCTCATTTCCTGACTCTTGATATCTCACTTTATTCTATCTTTTCCTTATTAACAAGTATCGTATCCTCCATCGGTATTTGTCACCCTCTTAAGAGATTGCATGCTTTAGCCGCTATGGTGGCAATGACGTACAAGGGGCAAAGGCAACGATATGTGGTGGCATTGGTGGACGAGACTAAAAATAATGTTAATTTTTTTAGAAAATAAGAGGTCTCATATGAGAATAAACCAAAAAAGACATTATACGGGGAAAAGTAAAAAAAAAATTAGGCTTTTTTTTTAAAAATTTATGTAAGAAAAAACTTTAATAATAATAATAATAATAAATTATTATTAATACTAATATTATTATTATTATTATTATGGTGAAATACAAAAGGGTTAAACTATATTGGGAGTTATGATTCCATCATTTTGCTTGAATGATTTTCAATGGATAAGGAGAGATCAATCATGAAAGACAGTGGCAATGATATTTTGATAATTTTTTTAAAATATAATATTTGATTATATGTTTATGAAAATTTGATTTTTTTTAAATCTAGAAATAAGATATTTGGTCCAAAATAAGATTTTTTTTTTCATTTGTATTGTCAAAACATTTTGATTTTATTCAAAATTTCAAAAAAAAAATATTGCTAGTAGTCTCTAAATATAGAAATAAGGTTTCACCCTCCCCAAACTCCACATCGATATAATCATGGTGTACAACATCAAATAATTTGCATTTATGAAACAAAAAAAAAGTCAAAATTTTCTAAGAACAACATCGGAGTAAAATCGATTTTTCTCGAGAAAGTCAATCTTGCAATCTTCCCAGTCAATGGACGTGTGAGTGAGTCAACAACTAAATCAGAGCCTCAAAATCATAAGAACAGCAACGTAATCATGCATCCATCAAACATGTTTCTTTGGCCGAATGCTGAATCACATCTCTTGCATTCTTTCCTTCTAACGTAGAGAGCTCCACAAAACTACATGAACCGATCACACATCCATCCAGCAAATGCATGAACACACTGTAGAATGCCTCCATGCCAATAAAAAGCACAGTAGCCTTTATGCCAATATCTATTTAGTTTGCATACTAGATTTCGATCTGCAACATATATCAACGTAAAGATCTTATCCTTCTGGTCTTCTTATACTTGGTGACAAATAGTCGAAACAAAAAAAGCACCCGTGCAGATCAAACATCCTTTCACATCAACCGCGCGACAAGCCCAGTAACATCCTGCAACATCGTTTCGCTGTTCGACACATCTGTGCGAACCTGACTGCGTCTGCAAATCCACATTAGCCGAAGAATTACGCAACAGTTGGAGTCCAGTGCATTCTCATTGATCCACCAAGTTAACTGGAAGACCGAACATTAATTACCCGGTTTGCAACGAAGGGTCACGCTCCGGAGGTAGGAAGAACTCCTCTATTCGAGGAGGATCATCACCACTGTGGCTGCCACCGCTTAGCCACGAGAGCGAGAGCAAATTCTCTGCACCAACTTCTTCCAGCTGACATCAAGAAACAAAACCCTAATCCATTAACTTGGTTGTGCTAACGGGAAATGAAGTGATGAGGTGGGCAACTTGGATCAACATGACGATCTCAAGCATTAGCCGAAAACAGTTGCCATCGAGCGTGTTGTTGCTCTACCTTGGTTCTTAAAATGTTGTTAGATTCCTGCAACATCTGTTCCTACACATAGGTAACCTCTGATCGGATCAAACACATCCATATTGATCATGGAAATTAGAATGAAACCACTAGGTGGAGTAAATTACCTTATATTTGAGATCCGTCAGCTGATCGATAATTACTTGGGTCTGTAAGCATGGACAAAAGCATTAATACCATGGCATGAGAGTAACTTCCTCTATGTTTGACATTCACATCGCTGTCACCAGCAAACACAATGATTTCTTTCAAGAAATGTTAGGACCCAAGGTTTATGATGCCCTAATGTGCAGCTTAAACTTTCATGGTCAAGAACGATCACACTTGAACTCGTTGCTCTCGAAATGACAAGCTTATTTGGGACGATACTCGCGACGATAATGAATCGAAATCGGCTTAATCCATCCCGCATGGCAAATATTTAGGAAATCTAGCTTCAAACCTCCTAATTCTTCTCCCACAAATCCTAATTCTGCAATCTTTCGTTCTTTGTGTTACATCGCAAGCCTAGCGATATTCTATTATGCATGATGACGAAGTCAAAAATGTAATTGCCACACAAGCAATGCAATTATGGATTGAACACCATATCTATTCTTGATAAGCACCTTTGTCGATCTGATGTGCCTTAGGGACATCTCGATTTGATTCTCGAGTTGGTCGAGCTCCTTAATGTTTAGGGCATCTAAATCTTCACCAAGAAAGTTTCTGCACCGACACGAACAACACATCAGTCACCGATGAACAGTCCTCGACATACCAATTGCAGAAATGGCAACTTGTGCTGCAGTAAACAACAGAGAACCTTCATCAAAGTACAGCCTTAAACACTACCTCTGAGAACGTTGCAGATAGTCGACTCGTGTTTTCATCTTCAGGTATTCCTGGTAAGTATTCTGCTTTCGATCGAAACATTCAAGCATTGTCAGGACTGAGTTAAGCAAAGTCAAAGATCACCCACCACATGAGGATACACACTTGGAAGAACATGGCAAATCCATTATATTTCTTATGAAACTAAAAATCAGTTTTGCATACTCAAATCGACCCACGTATTTCTGCAAGGAAGCACAATGTAGAACATGACATGATAATTGTATAACATCCCCAAGAACATGCAAATAGAGCCTTGTGAATTTTCATGAGCAGATCTTGCAGTATGTTTCACCAACCAAACACAGCGAGCAGATGTCATACCAAGAAATGGATACGGAAAGGATGAAGATAAACCTGTGATGGAGATAGTCACCTGTGTCTCATTTGATGAAACCATAGCTTCTGATGCGTTATAGCTGCACCTTCGGTACTTCTCGATTGTTTTAAGCAGGCTGTGTGAAGGAGAAAACATGTGTTCATATAACCTAGCAAAATTGGCAGGTAGAGAATACTAATCTTAATTTACTGGATGTAGTCTCCCAACTATATCCAAGCCACGACTAAGAATGAATTAGCAAGGGTAAACTAGTTTGACTAAGCATACCAAATTGATGTTATAGAAGATCATTAAAGTTTCACAGACCGGAATCCAAATTATGAAGATAACTTTCTCCTAAAGATACCATGAGAACAGAAGCTTACAACTCCCATGTGGTAATACTTTCTAACAAGTGAGGGGGAATTCTGTTCTTTTGGACATTCCATTTCACCTGATCATGGAAAGGGAACATATGAATTGAGAGTTGAACATACTCTTTGACCTAAAGATAAGATAGTGGATGTTGGTAACTCAAGTGTCAAGATAGACTAGTATTATTGCCAGAACATATTGAATAAGTCATTTGGCATAGATCAAATAAGTCTCAACTGAGACCACTTGGTGTAGTAGTAAGAAGGTAGGTTTAAACTCATGTTTCACAGAAAGGTGAAAAAGTTTCATATATTTAGCTGATAGAAGAGAGATAAAAGTTTGATAGTCTGATATATTTAGCCACTGAAGGAATGGAAAGATCAACAGTCTGATAGAAGAGAGAAAAAAAGTTTCATATATTTAGCTGGTTCAGTAGTTTGATGATTTTTAAAATTTTCAGGTAAGTGTTTTTTTTTAATTTAATATTTTTAATTTTTTCTTTTCAGATGTTCAAAAAATGTCTGGCATTCATATCTCAAAAGCCCTACTATGGCTGTAGATATGTAAAAAAGATTCTTCTGTTTTCTCCAAGATTCCCAGTTGGTGCTTCATACATAAATAGTGATTCAATAGCATCCACCACTCCATCAAATGGATATATATATATATATATATATATATATATATGAATTAACTTAAATTAAAGCCAATGTCTTCTCTGTTTTAAGGCCTTTATATCTTGTCTGACTCTCTGAATCAATTCCTTTTCATTCCATTAACTATCACTGAAATGAATTGAGGCTATTCTCTTCCTGCAAAACACAAAAAAAAGAAGAAGAATAAATTAAGGCTATTATCCTCCTTTTCTCAACCTGAATTAAGAGTTCTAAAATATTTTTGGAATTGATGATTGCTGCTGATAATTTTCTACATGATTAGTGTCTCGTACATGGATTTTTGGTGACAGGAGACTCATCAGAAACCGTAGGATATGCCTATAATTGTTGCTGATACAACCAGCTATCAGAAACAAAGGGTAAAGAACCGATGGGAACAGGCCAAGGATATCAAGTTGCAATAAATATGCAGTACTGATGAGAGATCTGTTGACCGATAACAGAGAATCCCTATCAGATCCTTAAAAGTACAAGAAGCCCATCGAACACACAACCTATTCTCGCAAAAATAAAAGAGAAAGCAGAAAAGAAAACCTAGGAAACTGAAATGGAACAGTACCTCCTGAGATCTACAGATAAAGATGCGTAGCGTGACTCAGGTACCCTACTCAACAAAGGAGGACGTACATGAAGTTTCATCTCATCACCCGGCAGAATGAGATGGTGTAAGACTGAGTCATGTGTTGGCAGCAAGAAGAGGGGAAATAAAGCTGAAAGCAGACAGAAGAAAGAGTCGATATACGAGTTGTTGTCATGACACCTGGAGCTGCTGCAGAACTCGAACAGCCTGCCGCGGCTGGAGAAGATGATGAGCGCGACCTCGGCGTCGCACAGGATGGACAGCTCGTAGGCCTTCTTGAGCAGCCCGCTCCTCCGCTTCGAGAACGTCACCTGCCTGTTGATCTTGTTCTCGATCCTCCTCAGCTCGACCCTCCCTCTCCCCATGGCGTGTGTGATCTCCTCTTCCCACTCTTTCCACGTCTCCTGATGGTTCTTGTGTGCGCTGCCAGTACCTGCTCCATTGTGATAAGAAGCAGGTTTCTTTCTTGCTTTCCGTCTTTCGCTTTCGGATGATTCCACCTGCAATAATTCTGGTAGGGCGTGCGCTTCCGAGAACAATGCGGACACTTGTCGGGCATGGAGAGGGCGTCCTGCATGGGATGGCCGCTGGATTTGGAGGGCAACTGCGGGGCGTTGGATGGAATGATGGGGCAGTGTATTAGGGTTTCGTGAGCTCGACACGCATGAGGAATCAGACTTTGTGGGAACGATTTAAGGTATGAGGAATCCCTCTTCTTGGTTAGCTCCTAACCATGTCACTTCCTTGGGGAGTTCATTTATCTGATCTGCGAGATTGAAATGACCGGTGAGCATATAGCTTCTGCCTAAGGCAACTGCTTTGTTGTTGCCATAGGCACTGCGTATGAACAGCACGGATGGCTTCATGCATCCCTAAGTGCGTCACTCGAGAGTTCTTACTGAGCTGAAGCACTTACCAACCACCGTCCCCGGCGTTTCCTTCCGCTCTCCGATCTACCAAGGGGAATGACAGTAATGATGGCTTCGTGGCTTTGCATTTACAAGTCACAGACGAAGCCGAGGCGAACCCCTCCCTCCTCTTTACCTCCTTTTGCTTCGTCGCAAGGACGAAGAGTACAGTGACACACAGGGCGAGGCATCATGGACCGTGGACGCGTTACGTTTTCCCATTGGCTGCAGACCATGGGTCCCACAGTGATCTACCGAGTGCTACTTCTGACCAATATTTTAATTCGTGGTCTTAGAAGAGGAGCGACGAAGACTCATCACATAACATTCAATCGTGATGCTGCTATTTAGGTTTTCGATCTCTGAAAGAAGATTCTCTCCCTTTCCCCCTTCTTTAGGCCTTCTTCATCCTCAGTTATCTAAAGTGGCAGTTTGATTAGTGTTACAAAGCTCAGGAGATTTCTATTGATCGTTTGAGCTGTTGAGCTGTCGGACTCGACTTTTATGGATTTGAAGGTGGAACAGAGGAGGTTGTCGATAGTAACGCTTCAAAGATTAGGTCGGAGCCTCAAATGTTTTCTCTTTTGAGGCCTATGATTTCCCAAGTTCTTCTCGAATCATTTGAAGGATCAACCAAGAAACAAGAAGAATTCGGATCAGGAAGCACATAATGATAAGCATCTAAAAAACGAGCTAAGGGAGTTGGAATCCGATGCCGGTGGTCGTAAATTGCTACACCATAGCAGCAGCGGCAGCAGCAAGTTGCCTTCTTATTCCATCACTCCGCTGCAACCCTCTTTCTATCTGCTCCGATTGACATGAAGATAAATACCATATGCGGTTGCAGCTTCTGATTCGTGTCCTCCACCACCATGATTCGTATTGCTTCCACGTCTCGACCGCAGCTGCCTCCTCGGTGGCATCAGAATGCGCCGCTAGAACTCATGCTTTCTGAGGATTGCAGACAGCTAGATGCGGTCAAGAATGAGCACACGCCAAGGAACTGTTGCCCTGTGCATGAGAGCGCAAATCTAATCTTATGTATGGAGAAGATAAGAGTTCGGGAGGTGGTTTCTAAAGTACTGTTCTGGAGATTAAGACATAACAGTGATAATTATATGTTTATTTTCTACAAGTATATAATTACAAGAAAATCTTTATATATATATATATATATATTTGTTATAATTGGATCCAAAGCAGCTGAAATAGGTTTGTCAAAAAAAAAAACGATATTGTAAGTCTTGGCATATGATGTTGTGAATATTTTCCATCCATCGATCACGACTAACACACATAATAATCAATTTGTAGATGATCAAATTAGCTCATGATGTACATCATGTTAGTAAATCGTAGCAAAAGATATCATTTGAAGTCTCAACCACCATCGACATTAGGAATCCACGTCCGGCGGTGAGATCAGAATTTACCAAGCAAACTCGAGTCATTAAAGAGAGGAGTTCGAAAAATAAGATTACTTTCTCTGTTTGTTTGCTTTTTACAACAAAATTTTCCTTGAAAAGCTTCTGAGGTTAAATAGCTTTTCCAATTCTGAGGATCTACATACAGAGAGAGCGAGAGAGAGAGAGTTGTGTACATGGGTAATGGAGGAATCAGTGACTGCCGCAGTTGAAATGACTAGTCCTTAGTTCTTAACGAGACAAAAGACGGCCGCCCTCTCTGACCACTAAAAAAAAATCTTACACTTTGGTGCCGTCAACTCTGCTTTTGACCGACTTTTAAAAGCTACACTCCCTTCCCTTCCTTTTGTCCTCCTCCCTCCACGGCATATATGCAATGGAGGCTCCGCTGAGGACTGAGACGAACCCAAGATTTGGTGTGAGAGAGATCACACGTCTGCAAAGAGCAGCACGCTGTTAGAGCCCAAAACACGCAGCCCTTTCCATAAGATTCAAACAAGCAAGCAAACAGATCGAGGGCCATCCCGAGAGCCGCTCCGACGGCCGCCATTTCTCCTCGCAGGAAGCTCTCGATCGGCCCAAGGAGTTGCAGAAGCGCCATGGCGTCTCTCTCTCTCTCGCGCGCGCCCCACGCGCCCCCCCCTTCCGCCTGGGTTGCATATGCCCGACTGTACTCGGCAACAGACGACGACTTGGCAATAGAACGCCTCTTTGGACGACTTAGGTTACAACAAACGAGGCGACCGTGAAAAAGAACTGAAAGGACCGACTGGGGAGCGGCAAGTTTTCGTCGCACGACTCAAGTCACGACAATTGAATTGTGTTCTACATCACAACTTACGACACGAAAACGACAAGAACCGAAAGAAACGATGTGGAGCGACAAATTTTCGTACACGATTTAAGTGACGATAATTTAAGCTTCCCCCCGTGGCCACCATAAATGATTCGGGTTCTAAGTGCATGCGTGAGTGTCGTATACGTTATTTAATATAATATAATTTTTTAAAAAAAGATTTCACTATACAACATCTTGATGCATCAATCTATGACCTAAAAAAAAACATAATGACACAATTCAACAACTAATTATTTTGCGGATGAGAGACATGCGTATCGAGACAAGAACCAGGAAATGATTAAAGGAAGAACAAAAAGACCTTTTTCGGCAGTAAACAGTTCACTTCTTTATGAATCTTACTAGATACAGATTGTTCTGGACTACATCCTCTTGCAAACATCTGTGAAATCAAAAAGTAAATTACAAGAAGCCAAAAGTTTGCAAGAAGGAATGGAATCCAAACAGTTAATTTACATTACAGTAGAAGCAATTTTTTGGGACTGCAGACCATCGGAGAGCAAATCCTCCTCTTCTGGTTTCGGACAACTTTCCACTAGGATGTGTAGAGAGAAGAAAATAACTCGGAAATTCTCCAGGAGCCCAAGTTTCTATTGAACATAAATCAGCAACCAAGTCAAAGTGGCCCAAAGAATGATCACCGGAAGAAATAAAGACCCTTTGAGTTGAGGGCTGTTGTTTGGTAGCCTTGGATATGCATCTGGAGGCGGCATGACACAGTTATCGCCGTTGAAATATATTCGCCTCGGAAAAGCCCATCCTTTCTGGAAGGTGAAGGTTGATGGGTCCTTTCGGAACAGAAGTTCTGATTGTACATTTCCATAGGGTCCTGCCTGCATCAGCAAGTCATTGTAGTATTTGATGCCCCAGAGCATTGCAGTATCATCTGCATGCCAAAAAAAACTACTTAAAATGTCACTAATAAAGAGAAATTAAGAACTGCAAGTATCGCCTATGATGCTATCGCATCAAATTTCTAAAACAAAAGGATCGTCTTCTAATGCAAAAGCCAAAGCATAAGGTGTCTCCTTGTCATTCAAGGTCATTTAGGTATCAGCAATATGTTGAAATCTGACAACTAAAATGAACCATAATAACTTACTTATGCCTCCATATGGGGTCAGTGAATTGTAATTGAAACTGAAGATTTGAGTGAGATTGTCAAAGTTGGGATGCTGGATAACAAGGTTCCACTGTGTGTAATTCATGCGGTAATTGAAATTTGTTATTGCAATCTTTACGCGCCAATACTCCTTGTAGTTAAGTTTGATGTGCCAGTGCACTCTTATTGGGCACATATGCGATGTGCACTGGACCAAAGGTGTAAAACTGCTTTTGCCAGGGCCGTTGATTGCAGAAGCTAAATATGGCGAATCTCCCCTGTAGCAGTAGGTAAGAAATAATCATCACTGAATTAACTAAATATACCAAATGGAAATATAAGAAAAACTATCACAAAACTCACTCCACGCAGCTCCCCGGTTGGGTTATGTTATTTTGGCAGCCACAGGAGCATGTTGGGCAATTGACAATCGTATCATTGTAAAAGGATGAAAGTGAAACACAGCATGTGGGTGTCTTCTGAGCAAGAAACTGGGAGTATGTACATGTAATGTTCCATGTCACTGCAACCAAACAGCGAAAAAAGCTTAGAAAAAGGGAGCATAGTTTCTTGAGATCCAATTCTTGATATCACCAGTCCTAAGTTCCCAATAATCACCAAAAATATGGGGGTAGAGCTTATTCTGTTTTTATGAAACTTCCGAAGATTCAGACAGGAATGGCACTAAGCAGCCGACAATCTGTTTCTCGTTACAAAATTTTCTGCATGAGATGAATGAAATTTTGGCTGCACTAGTTTTATTTGCAACAGAAACTTGATATCTAATCCAAAAGCTAATTTGTGTTATGATTAGTCCAATAACCTGAGAAGATTTAATCATAACTTACTCAGAGCTTGGGTTGTTCTTCTTCCATCTTGCGAGACAAACCTACTAGGTTTTACAATCTTTGCAGCTCCACATGTATACCCGGGACCGGGAGACTTCAGAGTGAAGTTTTTGGGCACACGGACAGTCTTGTTGGTTGTGCCTGCTGCACCCACACTGATCTGGAATGAACTTGCGGCATTGGCGGGATCCTGAACCCACGAACTAATTACGCCCCCCTTGCAGCAGTTCGCAATTTGCATGTTGTATGGAGTTCCAGGAAGCAGATCAACAACGGATGGATCCTTCTTACAGCAATGTGGAATGTTCCCTTTAAATCTTGAGCAATCACCCTGCTCGGTAGCTTGCCCTCCTACCATAGACCAGATCACCTCCTTCTTTGCCCATGTCCATCCGAGCATCCACCCAGGTGCCTGGATGTGGCGATATTGCTGGAAATTGAACATCGTAACAACGGCCTGAGAAAAGATGAATCAATCAGATCAAACAATTTGCTGTAGCAAAAAATAGTACTTGGCTTAACTTACAACTCACACACAACATTAATCTCACAAAGAAAACAAAAGTAGAACATCTGCGATATTTCAGCCGTCGCCGAAATTAATGACCAAAGAGTATAGGGAGACAAATTTTGCTAGGTGGCCTCCTGCATAGAGTTGTCATACGGGCATCCCATAGTTTCATCAAAGATTTACTTACAACATAGCCATCTGGCGTCCACTGCATAACATCCCATTTGATTGTTATATTCCCATTCGGGTCTAGCGGATCGTAAGCTTCTGCATAAGCAGAATTTGAAGCATGAATTAGTGAACAGCATCGAAGAGCAGATAGTTTATAGGAAACAGAACATAAGATCTGGGTCTGATTTATGTAACACTCCACAGAAATATAGTATATGTGGAGGGAAGCACATTCTCTGCACCATCAGCATGGAAAAGAATACAAACTGCTTTGAATCATTGAAACCGACGGCTAATTTCTCGCTGGTGTAAGCAATGGACTCTTTGTTTCTCTCTTAGAAATACTACTTTCTACTGCAAGATATGAATCCCTCGACAAACAAATATAGGTTAAAACTCGGATAAAGTCGACATTAATCATGAAAACAAAACCATCAATTTTATAAGAGCTTTGCAGATAAAGGTTATAAATCTGAATCCGAGTTTCGATTCAATGTCAACTCGTAGGCGACACAAAGGGGACAAAAAAAATCTCTCCTTTCCCAAATCGTCTGACGTCTCGAAACACAGAGGATAATCTCCAGCAGAAGTCGACCCTGAAGCCCCCTGACTCGAGAAAATTGAAACGAATATCGGGGTTCTAATCCAAAAAGAACGAGTCCTGAGAAGAATGGAGGAAGCTCGACGGAGAGGGGAGAGGCGGGGGACTGACCTGCCGTCGAAGCGAGGGACGAGAGGAGTAGAAACAACACCGGGGCAGAAGCCAAAGGTGCGATCTTTGATGTGTGTCTCCTAACGGTGGAGATGGAGGAGCTCAGGTCCATCCCCGTTTGCCGATCGGAGCTTCTCCTCTGCAGCACTGGCGAAGGAGGGAGGGAGACGATTCCCGGAACGAGCGCTATATATAGCACACATTAGCTACCTTTCCACAGTCCACCACTCGCCACCAGGAAGACTGAATCACGCCTGGCCGGAGAGTAAAGCGTGCGGACTCGAGAGCCTGTTCATCTCTGACCTATTTGGATCGTTAAAATGGGAAGGAAGAATGATCGTAATTTAATGTTTGACCATCGGAGGTGTCGAGTGATTTGGCTGAGCTCTTGCCAAATCAATTCGAAATCCCAACTGTTCTCCTTGGTTTTAGGTCTTCCAAGTCAACCCTGAATTGTTCTTCCAAAAATATCTTTGGAAATGACCATTATCTTTCCCCAAAAGGTGAAAAAAAAAAGAAGCCAAAACACAATCCAAAATCCTCAACATCTTAGTCTCTATATTTTTAAAAATTATATTAAAATTACTTTACTTATAAAATTAAAATATTTGATTTTAATTTTACAAAATTAAATATCAAGATGTTAAACATGATTAATTATAGAAAATACTACATAAAATTTTTATATTTATTTTTTTTTATGATTAAGATGATGATCTAACCGTGTGACGGCTGCAGACATGAGGCACGCAGTTTTTGATGCGCGGGTTGGTGGGCCCATTGATTTGGATTTGAAGAGCATCTGACATGCAACCCATCTCGGGTGATCAAAGTCAACCCCCAGTTATACGTCGAGAACTGTCAACCCATTGTGGGCCACGTCTGTGTGTGTGGTGTAGATGATGCCTTGAAACTTCAAATAATGCGGTCTTTGTCATGAGTGATTTCGAGAGACTTGACTTGGCATCGAAACCAATGTTTTCTCGTCTTCGTATGGCCATAATATACAGGGTTAGGCTTCCTTAAGAGGCTTTACTAATCATCATTTATGTATCATATGTAGATAACCAGTTCTCAAGTGTTTGACAAAACCATGCTTGGTGGGCTACAGCACACGAACAGCTTAAAGTGTACAGCTCTTGAAATCAGCTGCACCGGATGAGATAGAGAGAGAGTGAGAGAGAGGGCAGCAGCCGTCCTTTTACCGAAAGAAATGGTCAAGACGTGTGGAATGGGGAGTCTGGGAATGGATGTTGATTGATCGGCAAGTAGATTTTGATTCCATTGCATGACAGCCGACCGTAGGTGAGTGTTGTCCCATACATTGGTGTGGCCAATTTTTTTTTATCGGTAATATTAATTCCATTGGTATTGTCCCATAGATTGGTGAGAATCGTCCCATGTATGTCAATCTAAAGTTAATAATTTTTGTATTTAAGTTCAATAAATATCTCTTATATATTTATCCAATTCTTTAGGTTTAATTTTTTGAGAAACCTATGTAAAGGGATATTGTTGTCCACGTTTTCTCTCGTTCAAATTAAAAGAGTCTAAGAAAAAAAAAAACTGAGCTCTATAATCGAGATTCAACACCAATTTATCTGTCAGTTTAGTCTCAACGATCAATGGTTTCACCAAAACAAATTATTGGATGTTAGGTTTCAACTAAACCTCTATCGCTTCCTTATGAATGAGACTTTTATAAAGTCTGGACTTTAGCTCTTGGTAGCTAGATGTAGAGTTGAAAGTCAAACTGTTTAAGATCTCAAACTAATCATTCCAATGTATAAACCTAGATTTTGGTCAGGTGAGCTAGGCTTAAAATGATTGAAAAACTAACTCTTATGGTAGCTATATATATATTGAAATATATATATATATATATATATATATATATATATATATATATATATATATATATATATATATATATATATATATATATATATATATATATATATATATATATATATATATAGGATTTTCTCCACTCCATCCTCTTCATAAGGACTTTTTTTGCATTAACATCATGGATTTAGCAACTGAGTGGTTCTACTTTCAATTTCCTTTCAAATCAGACACAACAAAGGTCTTATTAGGTGGTTCATGGTTTATCCGTGGATAACTATTAACTCTAATCTCTTAAAATCTATACTTCCAGTCTCTCCTTAAGTGTGTAGACAAGGTCTCCATTTGTCCCAAACTCTTACTAGAACTCGATCCAGATCTCCTATCTCATGTAGCCTCTTGTATCGATCAATTCCTCAAAATAGATGAGGTGATGGTCTAGAGGAAATTTTGCTAGGACATACGACCTCTTTGACTAGGCTATAGATTGAAGCGAGCACTTTCAATTCTTCCAAGTCATAGCTTATAAAAATATCCCAAACATACCCTTTCACTATGGTAAGATTGGCCATGGCACATAACTAGTAATAATGTAGAAGGGGTGACTAACGAGAATGTTAGGTTTCAATTAAAGGGATGGAGGTTGAAGACAACCTTGATTATAGACTCTAGATTAATGTGCAAAAGAATGCATTAGGCAACAAGCCAAGACCTAATTAACAATGAGCAATCTGAATAGTTCAAAAGTTATCAAGGTGTGCAGCAAAGGGACCCTTTTATCTGTTCATCATAGCTTAGCAAATCTTCTCATCCCTCATCTCTCTAAGGTTGTCAAAGATAATGTTGCACCATTTAACCTAGAACTAAATATCGCACTTTATTACTCATTTATCACTCACTTTATGTGTTAATCTCAAATCTAGCATTCACATACAGAAAATTTTGGATACCTCTACTGTCACCAATTCTGAACACCTTCAATACTATCACTGATCTCAAGGTTACCTATGACAAATCAAGCATTTATTTTTCAAAACACTGCCCAGCTTCAACAGGACATTTGGGAGGCGAACTGGCCATTCAAAGATCTTAAGGTTAAATACCTAAAAACATGTTTCAAATAATAAACATGTTTTAGGCATTTAAAATTTTATTTTTTACACTGCTGGATGGAGAGAGGAGGAGCTATGAATCTCCGTTATGTTGCTTTTTTTTATCTTTCTAATTTTGATGTCAACAGTTGATCAAATGGACAACACCGATTCTCAACAGAGAGTTCAAACAAATCCACAACCAATTGTCGCCTTACAATTAAATTGGTCAAACAAAGTTGACTGTGGATCGAGTTGCATTTTAATATAAATTATCATCAAATACATTATCAAAAAGTATGCTTTATACTTTATTTCAAAATTCTAGTAAAATCAAATATGACTCAAGTCAACCATGAATACAAAAATAATACACAAGTTGATTAAGTACATAAAGCTACCAGAATATATCTATCTCTTTAATATGCATTTGACGAAGAAATCTTAAGTTGTGCATAGTATTTAGTAAACAATAAATAAATTATATTTTAAGTATATATTGACGTGAATATTATCTGGTAAAATTATATTTTAAAAACTATCATATGATAAATTTATCATTCTAATATTTTAAATATTTATTAAATATATTTATTTATTTTAAATAAAAAAATAAAACAAAAAATTTCATATACCTAGATATATAATAAATCAATAAATAAATATAATCATATAAATGAATATAAAATAATCTTTAAGAATAAAAATATAAATTTTCATATTATAAAAAACATAATTCATGCTAATTTTTCACAGGTACACGTTGATAATTTTATGATTTTAAATAACATCATAAAATAATTTAAAATCTTAAAAAAATTACATAAGCATCCTACAAATATAACAATGCTAATGCAAAGAAAACATTACCATCCGGACCATATACGATTTAAAACTTATCAAACATCAAATCATATTTAAAATATACGACTCTCAATATACATTTCAAATGCATTCTCAAACATTCTTGATTTTTTTATCAGACAACAAGTTATATTTTAATATAAATCACCATAAAAAAATTATCAAAAATTATTGTTTGTACTTCATTTCAAAATTCTAGTAAAATCAAACATGACTCAGGTCAACTATAACTACAAAAACGGATTAGGTATATAAATCGAGTTCAATCTTGGACAAAACATAATGTCAAAAAAGCGGATCAAGGACTAAAAAATTCTTTACAAACCCAATTTTTTTACAACCAAGTTACTCAAAAAACTGAACTACACATGCATAAGTTTGATTACCGTAATTTAGAATCAAGAATAGCTCTAAACAATAATGTAGAAATTTAATAACAATGTCACAATAACATAAAAAATAGCAGCAAACAAGTGCAACAGCAGCAAAGTTGTTCAAGAAACAAACCATGGGGGGTTCACAGTGGAGATAAACTATAGCTTCATGTAAGCAGGCCATATAGCAGTAGCAATGATTTCTTAAAAAGGTTTACCCCACAGAATACTTGGAGAAAAATACATTGGAACTGGGCACTAGGTTTTGAACATATGCATTGCACAACAGAAGTAGATCTTCCTAACGCAGAAAAAAGTATAACATGATTTGCAGCCCAAACAGAAAAGGGAGCAGTACAGCCTTCAAAACCAGGAATGAAAATGCAGTATAGAGATACACCATGTTTCCTAATATGCTTAGACCCATATGTTAATGCTGGGATCAATACAATTTTCTTAGTCAATAGTAGATATTTGGTGCAACCTAGAGTCGTTTGAGAGGCTACCAACCTTTTGTGCTGATGAAAATTTGGTGGAGAAAATTCATGGGATATCACAAAGATATGGGATGAAAACCAACAAAACCTGTTAGGAAATAACAAGACTATATATTTCACAGTAAACAGCAGAACAATTATTCTGATGAATCTTGGTTCCTTACAAGATACACGTTTACCAAATGACATCTAAAACAAGGAACAACAAATGATTCGAAGGTGTCAACTAATTTAGCTGGTAAAGGCTTTGATAAGTTTATCGTAAGGTTCTAGGTTCGAATCCCATCTTTATCATTTCCCATTTGTAAAAAAAAAAAAGTAAATGGTAAAAAAGAACATAGCTATAACCTTATACAATGATAAAAAAGAACACGATAGATTCTTATCATATCTTAAAAAAAAAACAAAGGTCCGTGCCAGGAAGGTCAATAATAAAGAGTATTTTTGACACTATGAGGCCCACAGCATATAATTAAAAACATTGTAAAAAGAGCTTTTCAAAAAATGATAGCAAAAGTTTTGATGATGGGAAGATCTACAATGAGACCTCTTTTGATATCAAGAAATTAAGGAGCTAAAGATTTAGTTACAACTTTGGCATATACATGAATGCAAGAAGGATAGCTAACCACATACGCATAAAAGAAATGTCAAAGAGCACTTGTCAATGCTTAACACTAATCTCAAGTTTAGGACATGGTGTTACTGTTGCTTTCTGCTGGGACTCATAAAAATGTGGTAAGGACAATCATATTCTTAAACCGCATGAGACAAACATATAATGAATGACAAGAGGATAATAGCATGGCAGTTAAATTGATTTTGAACAATCGAAATAAGATCAGTGTAATAGTATCAGCAAATATAAAAAGAAAAGGGCTTCTTTAAGGTCAATGATTATCATCTAATCAATGCCTCCGAAAAAGGAGAGAAACCCCTATATAAGTTGATTATCACATTGTATGGAGGGGCATTAGTTCACAACCATATTAGACAAATTCCTTGAATAATTTTGAAAGACAAGGATCCATAAATCCAGCTCAGAATCAATATTATCACAAGAATCCTTATTTCATGTTTGTGGACTTGTGGTTATCGTATGCTTAACTTGTTTGGAGTTTGACAACATAAAGGTAATGTCTGATCAAGCCTAGCTTACTCAGTACCCAAGTCTTTGATCACTAACATTGGCAAAGAGGTGGCGATGCACAACAATACGCTGTCTCAACAGCCTGCATTTGACACTGTGTATAACATAATCATTTCCCAACTCAATAGAAGACCGGGGATAAAACTTCCGTTGAACTGAAGTTACACAATACAATCATCTTGCAGATAATGATCCATTAAATCTCTATCCACCAAGAACAAGACACAAGCATGAGGGACTTATTATTGAAATTCTAAAATGGTGTGCTAAATTTGGGTTCGAATTTCTGAACTGTAGCACGTAAAAATGTGCTAAATTTAGTCAACATAAAGTTAAGGGCAGATGAAACAGCATCTTTACCACATTGTGAAATCAAATCATCTTCCGCAGTGATCTTGGCTTCTTCACGAAGCTCATTCTCAGCATTTTAAGCCGCCTCCTTTTCATTTTCATCTTCTCTGGTAACGTCAACCTCTTCTTCACCTTCTTCTCCTTCACCTTTACATACCTCTTATCAACATTATATACCTTGGGTGTCACCGGCACCCCACGTGCCACTGCCTCACCAAAGAGGGCATTTGCCCTGTCAGACTGATTGTGCGTAGCCAACTTCTCTATCAACAAACTATAAGTCTTGACCCCAGGAGCATGACCATATCCTTTCATCAACCGAAACACCTTCACTGCATGCTCCACCCGTTCAATTCCACACAAGATCTTGATAAATCCATAGTAGGCTTTCCTGTCAAGCTTATCCCCGAAACCGGCTGACCGCATCCATCCAACCAACTCATCCCCCTCGGATAGCCGAGCAGCCTGGAACAAGCTCCGGATGAGGGCTAAGTAGGTCTCTGCATCAGCTGAGCACCCCCATTCGCTCATTTTCCTAAACAGCTTCAAGGCATCCTCGGTCTTCCGGATCTTACAAAGATTGGTGATGAGCACGCGGAAGGTATCGGCATCACGAGGGATACCGGATGATTCCATCTCGAAGAGAATCTTCTCAGCCTCTGGCGGCAGTCGAAGTGGGTCCTTCTTCCGGCAAAGCCGACAAACACAATCCAGGATCGCATTATAGGCAGGTGTTCCGAGCTCAAACCCTCCCCGGAGGATTTCTTCCATAAGCCGGCGGGCCTCTTCAAGCTTCCCAGCAGCGCACCACCCCCGGACCAAAGCAGTACAGATCTCCTCGTCTGGGAAGACCTCGTTGGCGTAGCGCTTCACCGCACGCTCAGCATAGCCAGGAAATCCGTGTTCAGCGAGGGTGGCGACCAGCAAGGAGAGAGCGGAGCGGTCAAGGCGGATGCCGAGATCTGCAGGAGCGGCATCAAAGAAGCGGAGCGCTTCGGCGGCGCGGCCGGCGCGGACGAGGCGGTCGAGGGCTGCGCGGAAGGAGAGGGGGCCGACTGCGCGGCGGAACTCGGAGAAGAGATCGTTGACGGCCTTGAAGTCCTTGCGACGGCCGAGGAAGTGGACGAGGAAAGAGAGGGACTCATCGGAGGGGGTGAAGGAGCGATGGCGGACGATCCAGCGGTAGAGGTCGACGGCGGAGCGGCCAGCGGCGGGGGAGAGGTCGAGGACCTCGGCAAGGAGCCGGGTGTTGAAGCGGACATCAGAGAAGTGGAGGGAAAAGTGGCCGGGGAGGTCGAGGACAGAGGAAGAAGGATCGGCCGGTGAGGAGAGCTTGACGAGATCGGCGGAGATGGAGCGGGCAAGGTCGGAGTAGGCGACGGTGGATGCAGTGGAGGAGGAGGACGACGAGGAGAAGGATCGGAAAGTCGAGGGAAAGAATGGAGGAGGAACCGGATAGCAGAGAAGCGGGAATGGGGAAGGGCAAAGGGAAGGGGAAGGGGAAGGGCCAGGAAGGAGGCGGCGGAGGAAGTAGAGGAGGGGCGGCGGGCGAGGGGGTCGCCACATTGTGTTCGGTGTCTGCAAAATTGGGGCGCAGCGACGGTAAACAGAATAAGGGTTTTTAGAAGTCGCCAACGGGGGTCGGTAACAAAAGGGAAACACTTCCCAAACCCTACAGGAAGTGTTGCCACCGGGAGCACATAGCTAAAGCGCCATCGGGAATGCTACACTCGAGCGCTCCCAGCTCGTGTTTTTGTTTCTTGTTTTCGGAACTTCTAAAAATTGCAGGGTTTAAGCATCACCCCTACGTTCACCCCTCCCTTACTATTCACACTACCTTAAAAAAATAATAATAATAAAATAATATTTTACTATTCATAATATTTTTAATTTTAATTTTAATTTTTTTCCTTTTTCTTTTCTCACAACCCCGCTTGTGCATTCGACCACTGTCGAATCTCCGCCGCCCGCGCATGGACAGTTTGTAAAAATCAAAATATGATATCTACTGAATTAATGTAATTGATCTAAAATATGATTACTTATGATTTATTATAGAATATTCAGAATTCTAAAAATAATAAATCATTATAATTGTAACAAATGTAAACAACTATTTCCCACACACACACACACACAATCACAATGAAACCATTTTTATGACAACATTTAACAGAACAAATGGATACAACATACACACCTTCGAGTGTTGCAGTCCACACCTTTGAGCTTAGAAAGATCTTCAACTTCTCTTGTATAACATAGGCAGGAGGAAGAGAACAGGGTCAAGAAAGCTGTCGAAGGGATGACAATTCAGGACTTCTTTTAACCGGGAAACACTACTCACCATTCACAAGCATTTTTCAGGAGCAGTCATATTCCATAGGTAGGAATACTTGGGTGAGTCTGTGACTTCCTCCTTGAAATCTTAGCACCAGTCAGTAAATTCTTCTGTGTGCATAGTTGCTTTTGTTATATACATAACCTCTTGATTTGCTTCCTGTCCAAATTTTGTATAAAGCATTTGAGATAACCTTCTTCTTGGGGCAGAAAAGATTGCTGCTGCCTGTGGCCAATCGAGTGAAAACAAAAACATAGGATTCTTTGATCAAGACAGAACTAGTCTATAACTAACCTTGGCTTGTTTGATCATGTTCAGCTTCTGTGCAAGTTGACTGGTGGTCTGATCATCTGGCATTGGCTGCAAGAGATGATAAATTGCCTGCGCTGCGGATATTCTATGCACACTAGTGCAGTGGGTGTTTCCACTTCCAATAAAATGGAAAGCATTGGAAGTGACCATATTGCAGATAGTCTAAGCTTTCATTGTAATGCCTAGTTACATTCTCTTTCTATGTCAAAAGATTGTTATCCTTAGTTTACGTCCTCTTTCTAGGTTTTATGAACCAAGCCAATTCCATGCATCATTATTCCTTATCTTTGACTGGGCCAGTGCAACATAAGCTACACAATTTGCAATATGTCCCTGTACATGCATCATCATTTCCTTTATTTGCAGTGCTACTAAGTCTCAAGATTGTGAATAAAAGTAATTTGACAAAAGCAGATTTCAAATCAAGACCTTACCATCAGGAATCAAGGCCTTTACCAACTACACCATCAAAAAAATATGTTTTTAGGATGAGATTTTGAATTCTCAATTGATACACCATAACTAACTAGGCTGAAGAGATTTACCACAGTATAAAATGGTACGATCTTAAGAAGCTTTTCGAGTCAACTATCCATTCTTCAGAAAAGAAAATAGCACAAAAATGAAACTGTGGTTATGTAAACATAGGCTAAAAAAGTGAATCTGTAGCAAACACAAGGGAAAAGAGGAGGAAAGAAAGACCTTATCAAAGTTTTGGATGACAGTGTAGACAACGGCCTCAACAACCAGTTCAAATCTAGAACTCCAATTTGAGCCATTTGTTGTAATACACACAGGTCATTGGTGATATAACACCATCAGGTGTGCACTCGCTTATCCTTGGACACACTCCACAAGGAATCGACGATAAGTGACCAACTCTAGGAGCTTCTCTTCCTCTCAAACTCCTGTAGCACACCTTTCCAGTTTGAACCGTAGAGAACTCACCTACTCCAGTGCTCTTCAATTCCTCAATCTCCTTGTCCAAAGCCAATGCACGCACAATCTCCAGCACCTGCTGCATGGTACATGCCACCTTCAGTACTCCTGAGGCTGAAATGGATTTCCAGATATCTTCGATGGTCGCAACCTTGAGCTCTTCAATGTGCTTCAAGCACATCTTCCTCAAAATATTAATGAACTCCGTATCAAGGCTTCCTTCTGAATACCATGAACCACCAGATACTTCCTTTGATGGTTCAAACTCTACAGCCATAAAAATTTTTCTTGCCTTATTGTGAACATTAACAACATCTTTTATGAGGTTCTTGTTCTGGAGTGATTTGAGAGCCTTAGTAACAACAATATTCTGAAGACCTGTTTCTTTTTTCATGTCAGCTGTCCAAATCCCCATGTTCTTTCTGCTTTTGATCAATTCATAGAGAATCCGCTCATTTTCAGGTAGAGCAGGAGGTTGACTTTGTGAGTCAGGTTGTGCCCTCTTTTGTGGCGTAATGGAAGGGCGGCTCATTGCGACTGTCATAAGTTCAACAAAAAAGAAATCAGAAAAGCAGAGGAAATATAATTAATATAACACAACAAAAGAATGTTCTTTTCGGATATTTACTAGCAAAAATTAACTGAGTGACGATCAGCTTCCAATAACAAAGGCAGTAAAGACCTTGGTCGCACTTTCATCTATTTTTCTCAAAATCAAACCCGTGATATAGTTAAGGTGTTCAACTCTTCATAGCGAATCTCAAAATATAATTCCGTAGAAGTGGCGTCGCTCGGTGCAGGCAACAAAAGGGCAGCTGCAAGCATAGCTGTCGCTGACGAAAATTCTATGGAGCCATCGGTCGAATAGATGGCGTGCGAGAGGATAATAAGGCTTTACCCAAACCACTATACAAACCGATAAAAAAAAATGCAAAATCAAAAATCAAGAATCAAGATGCTAACAAAGCTCCTCAAGAAATTCATCATAAAAAGATTGAGCGACTGAGATGGACGAACCGGTGGGGCACGCAGTTCCCCAACCTTCCGCAGGTGGTAGGAGATCGTTTGCGTCCTAGGGCTGGGGTTCAGTACCGCCCTTTCTTCTGCGATCCCAGCGGCAATTGGACGTTCGCAATGCGTCAGAGGAAGGGAAGAATCTAAACCGGAAAGCGAGTCATACTCCCTGACGTTCTTCGCTATTTAGAAAGAAAACAGGAAGAAAAAGGTTAAAAAAGGGAAATAAATAAAAGAACGGGTTAGGGAGTGTCGAACTACCCCTCACTCAAACATTTACCTTACGTACCTTACGAGGCAGCGACGGGGTACACACGTGGGTCTCATGCGGTGTCTTCTTTATGTGCACTTTTAACGGGAGGGCAACCGTCCGGGTACCTAGTCGACGTGTATGGAAGAGTTGGCGTGCGTTTTCTGGGTCCCACATGGGCCATCTTATCTCTTGCGACGAGATAGGTAATAGATCAAACGGTGATGAATGTGTTTTCGTGCGTCGAATGCATGCATGCTCCCAACCACGACAGATCATTTCGATTAGTGTTAATGGGCGATCGATTTCCATAATTTATCGAATACCAGTGCCTTTTAATATTATTAAGAATAAATAAACAAGTGAAAGTTAAGGATAGTGTTAGCAAGTGAAAGGATTAAAGAAAGTTATTTATTTATTTCTAAATAATAAGTGATGAAAATAAGATTTGATCCTAATAATGAAAATATTTACCCTCAAATTAAGGTTCGACGTGTGATAATCCAATAACACAAGCAGGCTAAGGCCTCAATCAACAACCAAGTCAACCAGACATTATATAAACATAAAATGTGCCAAAAATATTATGTCCATATCACAAAATATTCTCTAATTTGATCAATCATAAAAGATTCACTAGATCATAATAATCGAAATGATTCACTATTTATGCATCATACCCACTCATATCAAGAATCTTATTTGACTTTGATTTTTATACAAATCGATATTAGATCGAACATCAAAGACCCCTAGAATGCACTCCAAAGGTTTCTTGTGCACACGGGTCTAAAATAAAATTTGGCTGATCCAACCCTCGCTAGCATCATCCCAACACATCCCAATAAAATTTAAGCATGTACCAAATATTTTTGTTATAATGAACCAGTGACATAAGTATTTAAACCTAATCCTACCATGCCAAAAGAAAAAAATAACTCATCTTTCTAAAAACATAAAAGGGAATAAAAAAGAAAAGGAAGATTTGAAATTTGACAACAATTTAACAACAGTATGCATTGTCTGTTGTGTTCTATGCCAACAAACATGGTTTGTGTCAACCAAGAAGCAAACCAAGACATGCATTCAACTCATCATGCACAGCCTAGCTGCATTCATTTTCCCTAAAAAATGACACATCAGAGGCCATCAATAATAAAATAAAGACAACTATTTGACATGACAAAGCAGCTCAACAAAAACAATATTTCAAACAAGACCAGGAAAGAAGAAAAAAAAGGCGACCTTGCAAAGCAAATACTACGACATGGAGGTCAATAATTCTTCAAAGTTAAAGACAAGCCAATCAGCTTTTGCTGCAACTGCTTCTCGCATCTGAACCCCAGCATAGCATATAAATAAGTCGGCACCACCTGGTTTCTTTGCCTTCAGAACAAAACAAAAGGAAAGAGAGAGAGAGAGATGAGAAAAGCTTACTACACTGAATGTCAATATGAAATGGAGTAAAAGCACCAAAATGATACCCATTTTTTTAAAACTTTCCAGGTCCTCTATACTAAAGAAACACCTAAAGATAGATGATGGTAACTAATAGTTCAGGACCTTTTGAATTATTTTGTTTGGTTTAGATTGATTACCTTCAGCATCTAATGTAGTTTGAACCACGCAAGAATCATGAGCTGGATATTTAATCTCATTCTCCTCCCAACTTCTTTCTTTTAATTGATAAGAGAACTTGTTCACTTTGATCAATTTTATACACCTATTTGTGTAAGCAATGAAAGCCCTACTGTATGTGTTCTCACTGGAGAGAATTCAGGAACATAATAAAAAGAAATTAGATGATAATAATCTCATCTCAGAAAATCGTAGTCATTACCGGATGATTTGATTCATGTTAGAATAAAGACTATGCTCTATGAAAGCATCTTATCTTGCTGAGCAACTAAACCCTCAAACCCTCCTCAATTCACTTATATTATTGTGTAAGGTTAATTTAAACTCAGCATAAGGTTCAATTACAAATGTTTGAGCTGTCACAATATAAGTTAATTGATGGGATCTAATTTGCATCTGTCTGCTTTATGTAATGATTGGTATCTTAAATTCCATCACCAAACTCAAGGAAAGTAATTTGCTTAGCTGCCAGATTTAGACTAATATATATTCGTGACTTGCGTATGGGTTTTGTAAAATAGTTATCAAATCAATCTAAAAGAACAAAGGCATAGCATAGAAAACTACTAATGATAAAAAATTTATTTAAATCAATTGACTCTGCTACCTCAAGATCTGTTGCACCATCTCCGATCATAACCAATGCCTTGTAATCATGGACCTGCATCCAATACAAGAAATGCAAATTAAGAGACATTTGTCTGATACAAGAAATTAATTAAGGGACAATTGATGTAGAGTTTTATCATGTCATATAGTAATTGCAATACCTTTCTTATCTGTTGTACAGCTGTTGCTTTTCCACCACTTCTTGAAGTAGGTTCTTTGGCTTCAAATCCAACAAACTCACCAGAACTCCCAAAGAGTAATTGATTTGCAAAGATGTTCTCAAGAGGGATTCCAAGCTGCAATGCCACAGGCTTCACAAGAAAGTAGCAATCTTCAGCATGATGCTCTTGCAAAAAAGAAGCTCCTAATTTTGCAGGTGTAATTATACAGCAAAAGGCATTCAAACACTGTGGTAGACAAATCAGATTACAACCAATATACTCATGGCTTATCTTCTTCTCCAATATTCTGAGAAAATAAAAATGATATTGTTCACATCAGGTATGTATATGAGTCACTCCCATGATGCACCATATGAGTACTTTTGAGGCAAGACCCAAATGGTTTTGGGCCTAAGTTGTGACCTTATTACTGTGAGATCAAAGAAAATAAAAAGACGTTGCCATCAGATGTAAGAACATGAACAAGGACTACCACTCACACAATAACAACTTTGGGCCTATTACTCGAATCTAGTAAAACCCAACCTGTACACTGGAAAAATTACACTGTACATAAACAACTCTTCAAGAACCATGAGAATTCAATTTCTAGTTCTAGGCCATCCCCCTTTTTCATGATAATTTCAAAGATCTCAAATAGGATAGATCATAAACTTAGCGGAAACATCTTATTTTTCTTCTATATATGAATTGTTACCAAATTCTAGATTCATCAATCGTTGGAAGATACATCACAATTAAAGATACTTCATATACCTTTATGCAAGGTATGAGAGATCAGTGGAAAGGAAACATGATTTTCTTAGTCGAGATAAATGAAAGAGAAACAAGACTTTTTGAACAATAGAATCCACTATTTAACATCTTTTCATCGATGCTGCCATCTTTTACTCCTTCCCCTTCCCTGCAGCCATACATCCCTTGATGGCTTGAGGAAAGGCAGGTCACTAAAGAAATTTATAAAATATGTAACCAACTCCTATCCGGGATCACAGACCTATAATCAGTCAGACTCAAAAGTCACCTAAGTCTCCAACTTTATCATCAAAATAAGTCCTACTCTGAATAAAATTAAGAAGACCACCCAAAACATAGTCAATCTTAGATGTCTATGTAGTGCTGAACTATAAAAAATAATATCCTCGGTCATACTTTATATGACCACACTTATTCAACCACATAGAAAACAAATATGAAACTAACATTATATGACCATACTTGATCTATCCACACAGAAAACAAATTCAACGCACAAATCAATACTAATAAGTAAATTTGTTAGACAAGACTCCGAAACCTAAAATCAGTTTGGTTAAGATTTAACCCAAAGGTAGTACCGAAATGAATAAATTTATTTTTTTTAAATGCATGATGATTCCCAAGATATGGTAATGGAAATGACAGAAAAAAGTCAGATGTCACTAGTTGAGATACATACATTAATCATCTGACGGAAGCCACCAGATATAAGGTACACGTCAATGTTTTGAGCCATCAGCTTTTTGGTAAGTTCAGCAATGCCAGGAGAAATCCTACACATTCATTATAAGGACAGAAACAAGGATAAGATGTGTGTATCTGTTGGCACCAATAGAGGCATGTGTGTATTCATGTGCTTAAAGATAAAATAAGATTGGACAAGTTGGGATATTTCCGCTTATGGTAGTTGTTATTGTAAGGCTCTGCCTAATTAGCATAAGAGTGTACAACTCATAGATCAAATTATCAAGAACCAAGAATTAAGAAAATAAGAAGTGTTTTGAGCTTGTAATTATTATCTATCAACTAGTTTGTAGAATATCTAGAAATACACAAACAAAAACCATATTAAGAATCTTTATCTATTAAACACCCACTAAGAGAAGACAACTTGACGGAACTTGTCGCTGATAATTTGTGTTGGGAATCTGTAAACAAAATTGGAAACACCAAAATCTATCTGCATTTGATATAAAAATAAAAAGAAGCAGCATTACCTGGGAGGTCTCTTCTCCAAAAAATCCTTAACCTGTGACAGTGAAGGATTAAACAAAGAAAGTCTAGCAGCTAAAGCTTCCTCAAATGGTACAGATCCACTCATAGCCCTGAAGTATCATAGAAAGAAGGGAAATAAGAATTATTTTCCTCGTGCATTTGAACTCGTCAAATATAGGGTAATTACTTTGTTGTCCACTCTGCAACAGCTTTGCCAGCACCACAGAAGTCAGCAAGTTCATCAATACCCTCATCCAGACAAACAGTGCTATCCACATCAAAGCACACAGCATCAACACTGCGCCAGATGTTGAGCACCTCTGCACTATGTTTGAAAATTTTCTTGTTAGGTAAAACTGCAATGTGAAAATGTATGACACATTCAATCTTTGTTAAATTCTTTTGATGGTTATTCCATATGCCATGTGTATAGGAAGGGGAACAGGTTAGCCAATTGGTTGGCTAACCATGCCCTGATTGAGAGACTATGCTTTTTGAAGAGGGGAGTAAATTTTGTACCCGTTTCCCTAACTAATCCATTCTTACTATTTTAGCCCAAAAAAAATGTATGACACTGGACATCCTGACAGCTCTCAGGGACAACCTTCAGAAGGTATAGTGTTGCTAAACTGAGCAGCAGAAATGCTCATTGGGGGTTGCAGTGATGAGGCCACAACAGAGGGAGGCTTCAGATGTTTCATGACAGTGACAGGATGTTTAATTGCCATTTCTGGTATCTGCAAAAAGGTAGATCGGAGAAGAGGAGACCGAAAGATATTGTAGGATGGGCAAACAGGATTGACATGTGCACTAACCAACCCAGCCATCAAGCTACCTGCAGGCTAAAGAGTAATGACATTATGTTAGGCAAGAAACAAAGTGAAGGCAATGAGCTATATAAAATTTACACACATATTTCTTTGCAAGATTGTTGAAGACCATCTCAGAATGGACTTATAAGCCAGATAATAACAGGGGTTCTTAGCTATCTCAAGATAAATATTTATGAAATTTCAAATCTGTGAAAATTGAAGTTGTAGCACTACAAAGTCCATTAAGATGCTGAAAGCTAAAATAAAGAAAGGTACATCATATATCCATCATTCAATAAGCTGTGAAACAAATCCAGAAAGTTACCAGTAATTTTATCTCTTGTTTTTGCCAGGATTGATTGATTTCGTGAGGTTCACAAACTTCACTAATCAATGTCTTAGTTTCTTCAATCCTTCGATCTCAGGTGGCTTTTGGTTGGTTGTCGGAATCGAATCCGAGTTTCTCTAAAATTAGAATCAAATAGACTAATCATGTACAATTGGAATCGGAGTGACCAATTTCTTTTAAAAATTTTGTTACATTCATTATGCTTTATTTATTATTTTATATGCTTTTCTATTTGGTACTTGTACTATTATAATTATTGATTATTATTTTCTTTTAAATAAATTCGTAATATTCACCAATACTACATTGTCTACTACTTCTTTTTTTTTTTTTTACTATTTCATATTATTGAATTTTATACATTTTATAGTCATAATTTCTAAATATATAGTTGTTTGTATTATATTATTTGAGTTATATAATATGTTATGATATATTATAAAATTTTATTATTTATGGTTTTGTTTCAGTTTACGTTAAGTATATTACTTTTTAGATGTGAACAACGAACCAGATTCCGGTTGGATTCTGGATTTTAAAGATAATTGGAACATAAATGAGATTATCAAAATCCAAATACTAACCATGAGAATCAACGATTCTCATTCCCATTCCAAGCCCAATTTTTATATTACCAGGCAGACCCTTTGTTTATTGCAGGAATTCTCTTAGTCTGACGGCTGAGATTAACACGGTTCTCAATTACAATGAGCGAACAATCAAACAAACTGAACGGGTCTCTCTTCACAACCTATTAAAACCTTCCGAGTTCGAACTGATGATCTCACTCCACAAAGATACCCAATGCCAAAACAACAAAAAAATAAAGAATTCAAGCAAAACGGCACACAAATAAGAACAGAAATAGGGTTCGGCGTCCTCCGAAAGCAAAAAGATCAAACATAAACAGCAGAGGCCGAAGCAAATCGAAGAGAGCAAAAGAAGAGACGGGAGCCTTCACCTGAGAGGGAGAGAAAGAGGAATCGTGGAGGGAACTGTTTGGCTGCGAGCGGTCGGAGCGAGGGAGGATGTAGACCGAAGAGGAGAGACGCGATTCGGATCGGAAAACGATGCGTTCGTCACGGCTGACGTGGCTCTCAAAGGCAGCAAGCAGCAAATATTAAAGATTTGTACATATAAAATTATTTCTTTTATGACAAATTGATTGGTATTCTTTTTTGTGTTTTCCCCACCTCCGATACCTAAAGTTTTCTAATATTTTCTTTTTTTACCTAATACTTAGAAAACCTCAGACATTTATTTTTTATTATTATTATTTTCAGATAGATCGATCCTTAAGGTGAATCGATCTAATTATAATATTTTTACACGGTGTTATAGTATTTTTAATAATATCAAAATGGGGAATGTCTTTCTTCTTCGGGAATTTGCAGCGAATGCTGGACGGTTATATACTCAATCAGAGTCGCCGGCCCTGGAGTCACTAGCGCCCATCTTGATCGGATCGGGTCGAGCGCGTTTAACCCGAAGCCGGCCCAACTTTAAGCGCAGGCCGTCAAGGTGTGCGACTCCTGTAATCACTAACGTCCATCTTGATCTGGACGGTGATGTAAACTATCAGAGTCACCAGACCCCTGATAGGATCAGGTCCGAGCGCGTTTAATCCGAACCCGACCCCGACGCGAGTTACAGCGCACGTCGTCGAGGTGTGCGGTTGTGCCCCCGATCGGTTCAAGTCGTTAGCTAAACGATTTGCCGGCGATGAATTGAAGAGGAAAGACCCTCGCGAGAGGCACAAATCAACGATCCGAACTGACCAGAGACACCATGGAGGGAGGCCTCGGAGGCAATGGAGCGCCGGCCTCTCCTTCGTCTTCCCCCTCCTCCTCCACTAGCACTGCGCCATCGATCACGGTGGAGGAGTGGAGGGGATCGTCCTCTGCCAAGCTCTCCCGCACCGCTATCCTCACCGCCGATCGCTCCCATCTCACCCTCTACAGGTGAATCCATTGTAATGTTTCCTTTCCCCCTCCATTGATCCCTACGGCAGAGCACGTCTTTATCGCCTTGCTCATGTTCTCTTTGCGTACTGATTGGTTCCCTTCTTTCGCTGGTTGTTTCTTTCAGATCGGGAAGCCGATGGGACGATCTGGGCAGGAAGATTCTTGAGGCGTTCATCCCGGAGGTAGAATTGGTCTTTGATTTCATGTTTTCCCCCTTCCCTTACCTTTCCTTTTGCTAAAGGCCCTTTAAATAGAAGGTGATATCAAGGCCCACTGCTACATCAGCTTTCTTATCGAATTATCCCCTAATATATACCAGAGGTGTTTTTTCTATCAAAGTTTTTTTTAGGTGTCTTATGGAATCGTTCTGAGGAGTTATAAGCCGAGCTTGAGCAGCCTCAAGCATAAAACTTGGTCGTTTTCTACATAGGGTGAGGAGGAAGATATTTTGGAGGACTTAATGGGAAAATTTGAGATATTATTTTTACTATGGGATTTGGGGGCTTTAGATGATTGGCTTGAAAATAAATTTAAATTCATTTAGGTGATGCATGGTGTGTTCTTTTCTAAACCATGAAAATATACTTATAACAGGGATTCCCGGGCAGTGTGACTCCAGATTATGTTCCTTTCCAAGTATGGGACTCCTTGCAGGTAAGAACATAGGCTTTGACACTGCAATAATAAATTTGTCATTTTTGTGCTGATTAACAATGAGAATATCTGATAGGGAGTCTCAACTTACATACGCTCCATGCTTTCTACCCAAGTAAGTTTTTGTCCTCTATTTTCTTTTGTAAGATCAGATAAGTTGACATCATGACTAATTTGGTTTATTCGACTTTCATTAGGCTCTTTTGAGTGCTATTGGTGTTGGTGAAAAATCTGCTACGGTCATTGGTGCCACTTTTCAGGTACTTTTCTCTCTCTAAGTTAGATTCTTTGGTGTTTGATTCAACATAAAGCACCAAATTGTTCCTTTAGTCATTTGAAATTTCATTATCTTTCAAGCATGCAATTTTCACTTGATTATTGGTCTTAGTAATGACCCAGTATGTTGGTTTGCCTGAAAGAAAAAGGAGACAGTACTTCCTTCACTATAAGTTGGTGGTAGCCATAAAAAAACAATAATATGACATGGATATTCAGGATGCCTATTTTGGATTGTGGAGTATACATATGGGTGGGTTTTGGCTTTGACTTTGTCTTTGTCTTTTGATACAAGAAGATAAGTGATATACGTTACATGTTTATGATAGGTTTATGTCTTTTGCTATCATTTTGCTTTTGGTAATAAAAGGAGTGAGGGCAAAAGGCATGGTTGTAAGAGTTCAAAGTACATTTGAATCTCATATTTCATCAAACACTTCTGAAATGACTCACAGTTGATCGTTGTCAGAATTCGAACATTGTAATATCATGTGATGCATCCATCTTTTCCTAGAGTAAGTTCAATAGGTGAATTGGTATACAATAAACATTGAACCTGACATGAAATCTCTAATAAGTGCAGTGAGTTCCTAGCTAATACAAAACTTGAAAAGAGGACTTACTAAAAGTCAAAAGGCCTGGTTGTCTGGTTGAAGGTTGTGATTTGTTTGATAAAATTTCTAGCTTATGTATCCCAGAGCAATTGTGATTTAGGCTGACTTTCTAAGGCCTTGTGGCCTATGTCACTGGGCCTTGCATCCCTTCTCAAAAAAAAAAAAAGGGTGGGGCGGGGGGGGTGGTTGTGGGGATAAAAGAAAACATTATGTTCTCTTATATAGTTTTTTTAAATATTCCATGTTGTATGTTGTTGTCTAATTTAGTAAGAGGCTTAAGCTGTTTTGCTTTTGATTTTATATTTCGCTCTTGTTAGTAACATTCTGTTGAATGGAAGACTTTGACAGTGGTTTTTGAGGGACTTCACTGGGATGCTTGGAGGTATTTTGTTCACATTCTATCAGGTAAAACTATATCTTCTAGCAGATATTGTAAAAATCTTGTAACTTGCTTTGTGGCTTTTCCTTCACATGTATATGATACTTATTTTGAAAAAAAATATATTTCCACCAAGAACTCAAGTAGCACTTTGATGTCTGTATTCCATGCTATGTTATAGACAAGCGTTTGTTTTCAGGAAACTGTTGTTCTGTATCTTTTTTCAGGGTTCTAACCTTGACAGCAGTGCAAAGATGTGGCGTTTAGTTGCAGATTTCATGAACGATCTTGGTAAGTTTGTTGTTATTTATCTAATTTAATGTTATATATTATGAAGATGATGCATTTACAGGTAAAAAGTGCTATACCCAACCTTGCTTTATAAGTCATAAGTTAAAACTTAAATGTGGTCAATCTATGATTACAACTCAACACTATGACAACTATTGATTCAAGCAAATACATTCGTAAGCTCAATGTTCTCATTCACGTGTTAAAATCAGTCTTTTCTAGATGTTTTGACTTGCAACATATCAAGGTCTTTGCCCGCAAGAAATCATTTATGATCTTTTTAGCAATTTTCTTGAATTGTCTGAACTTATCAACAAATCTAGAGGTCTCGTTTCTTCTTTCTGGTTTAGCTATAAAGATTAATTTGCATTTTTTATACATGAATCACAGGAATGCTGATGGATCTTGTGTCTCCTCTATGGCCATCAGCCTTCATTGTAATAGTATGCTTGGGGAGCTTGTCAAGATCATTCAGTAAGTTCACAACAATCTCCATCAACATAATACTTGCGGGCAGTACCATATGTCTAAGAATTATTTGCTTCTGAATCCTAATGTGATTATGGCCTGAAGTAACTTCACACATTTATATGCTTCACATGGCAGTGAATCCCATGTTGGTAATTATTAGAAATCATTAAGTGTGACTTTGTGAGCAAAGCTTGGTACATTAACTTCAGCTAGGCCTCCACTGAAAGTACAGGCCAATTGTGACATCCACTGTTCTTTTTCTGCAATTAATTAGTTATTTATTGAGAATGAATTTTCTTTTATTATGATGATCCTGAAAATGCTTAAGATGAAGTGCATTATGATTTTCGTGATATAGTTCCAGATTGGTTTTACTGTTCTTTATTAACAACCAGTATCATCAGGTTGGTGCTTCAATTTGGATTTTTCTGGCGCTTTCATCTACTGGATGTTATGCAATAATACTTCAATGACTGTGTTTTAAGATAGTTTGGTTACATCTTGAATCTTTTTTGAGGTTAGTTAATGTGTATTTAACACATGAATTCCACAACCGTATGCTGTTTTCTCTGAATATTCAATTATGCCTCCTTATGAAGCCTTAGTTATTTTTTATTAAACTGATTTAGTTCTTTGTAGCATCATCTTTAAACTCAACCAAGGAAACATTCTGGTTGTAACCAGAGATAACTGGGCTTGATATAGCTGGTTAAATTCTTTATGCCAATAGAGTTTTCTTTTTTTACCTGCATAGCTGGTGTTGCTGGTGGAGCAACTAGGGCAGCATTAACTCAACATTTCGCCCTACAGAATAATGCAGCAGATATTTCCGCTAAGGTACTATGCCACCAAATCATTATATCTCATGCCAAACAATAGTTACAAGCATATGCTAATTGTTTCTATTTTCAATTTTGACAGGAAAGTAGTCAAGAAACAGTTGCAACAATGGTTGGAATGGCTCTGGGAATGCTGTTAGCTCATATAACAATGGGGAATCCTGTGGCTATATGGTTTTCCTTTTTGTCTCTCACCATGTTCCACATATATGGTGAGCGACACCTGCAATTTTCAGGCCTTTATAAATTCATGACAACAAATTAAAATTTGTAAGCATAACCAATTATGTTTAGGCTTTGTTGTGCATGCTACTTAGAACTTAAGTTGCTTATGCTGCTACTAGTGTCACGACTCAGCTGTGGGTAAATGACCCTTAATTTTGTTGAGCCTGACCTACTAATTCAAAATTCCTAGACCTAATTTAACATTAGTACACATAGCAGACCCAGTGGTATAGATGCTGAGTTTTACATACCAAGTTGGTTAGGCTTGGTTTCTTTTTTGTTTTAAACTATCAACTCAGTACTGACCTGAATGGTTCAAGCCAGCACCAAATGTGCCTCTTATCTTGCAAAGGATAGATCGACTTCTGTCATTTTTTCTTGTATTTATGCTCTGATGGGATATGTGGTAGGAGAAGCTCTTTGGCCGGATAGTCTTTTAATTTGTACAAATGAATAGGTTCACGTCACCAACAACATTCATGGACATGAATACATGAAGATTACAGCTGACATTTGGCACTAGAAACCGACTTTCAACCACTTTTTCCACCATGATATTCCAGTTTGTTTATGCTTCATATGATAATTTTAATTGCATTCTGTTTTTTCAGCAAACTACAAGGCTGTTAGTTGCCTTTCCTTGACAACATTGAACAGTGAAAGAAGCTCAATTCTGCTGCAATATTACATGCAGAACAGGACAGGTAACAATTTGCTTTCTTCATATGAATGGTGCAGTATAAGCAGACCTGAGTTACAATCATGCTTTCTGTGTTTTATGGTTGACGACCAACACCATTCTACCGTATTGTCACGGACTTAGCTGGTTTCGCCTAAGCCGTGCGGCACCAATGCGTATCACCGCAAAAGTCAGCCTACCCGAAATCTCCTGCAATCCCTTAGGACCTACAAAAGAGAAGACGGGACAGAGAAAGTGCTTCACACGGGATCCACAAGCCACTCTTTTAGTAAACACTTTATAGCCAATGCACATTCCAACAATGGATATCACAAGCTCAGAACGGTTGCACAACAAAGGCATAAAATTGGTCCACTACAGACCGAGTTCTATTACAAGTATTCCCTCGACGCGTAATTTATGTACAAGCCTACAATGGTCACAAACTCACTCAAATAGGGCATTTTGCCTTTGCAAAGCCCTTTACTGAAGCTTTACAAGTGACAACCAACCAAAAGGGACACGGACAAGCACAAGCATTACACCGAACAAGCCGTTTACAATTTTGTCCGTGACATTCTCCCCACTTAATCCTTCGACGTCCTCGTCGAAAGCCTTTCTTGACGACGCCGCAACTTTTTTCTTTGTTGGATCTTCGATCTTCGCTCCTATTGCGATCGCCCCTTGCTCCCATTTGTTCTCCGCTTGTTGTTGAGTCGTCGAACTTTAATCCGCCGTCTTTGCTTCAACTCGCCAATGACTCGACTTTGGTGTGGGGTTGTAAAGTTGTCTTGATCCTTCTTTGGTTCTTGCGGATTCATCCGATGATGAAGGAAAAGACCATCTTTGATATCGCCGATCTTGAAATTCTTCTTGTCTCTCGAATCGGATAGATGCTTTGTTGGAGCTTTAACGAGCATCACCTCGCAACCTTTGAAGTTTTCGTGTCCTTCCTCAGAAAAATTTGCCCATCGAATCTTCTTCCACTTAGTTGTCTTGAAGGGTCTTGGCATCTGTGCGAGCTCCTCTGTTGGATAACTAAGAGAGTCTGGAATCGGAGTTCCGCCCGTTCTCTTGGGAGTTGAGAAGGCAAAGGTTACTTGTCTTCGCCCGCCTCCTCGAGTTCGTGCATTTCATGCATCAAGTCGTTACTCGAATTCGCCGCTCTTAGCTCACACTTCCAAAGCACTTGAAGTGTTTGCGATCCTCTTGTTGAGTCGCCTCGCGATTCACCTTCTCATTGCCGTTGAACTTCGGAATGCAAGAAGTTATCACTCCAACTTAGAGTAAGTCTCCGATAGGTTTGTCGCCTTTGGGATTGTCCGCCTTCTCCATCATTTCGCCGCCGACTCCTCTGAGTAGTAAAGGTACAAAGATCACAGATCGCTGCTCCGATCCTTGGTCATGCACTCTTGATCGACCCGCAAATGATCCTTCACTCGCGGCTATCTTGATGGAAAGTCTGCTGACACCGGTCTTACGGTTCTCAAGCCGCCTTCACCTTGTCTTGGTACATGGAGTTTGCAAAGCATTCTCCTCCTCCACGGCCATATCACGACCAAGTGCTCTCCCTCTATGAGAGCAAGGGATTGATGACTCCGGAAGTCCCGCCTCGGCGGTACCGTGGCATCGCGACGCCAATGGCACTACTATCCGTTGTCTCGCGATCTGCATCCCTTCTTCGTGATCGGTAGATCTGCCTCTGCGACATTGTGACACTCCTCCGAGTTCACCTTCAATCTACTCGATGATCGATATTGGGTAGCCGAGTCCCTCTTGGACTCGTCATTGCTTCCTCGCCCTTTTCCGAGGCCCCGCTTCAACACCTCTGTGTTCTCGAAAGCGATTCCCGCTGTCGATGGAAATACAGATCGCAACTCCCACGTATGGCCACCGCCACACATGTTGAAGGACTTGCACCATTTCTGTTCTCCTTAGCCGTTGGGCTGCGCAATGTTCGCTTACTCGGCCTTGTCCTCGACTTGCTTGGCTCCTTTAGCGAATGTGAGCTCAAGTAGTTCCACTCTTCGCGACTCGATCATACCTCAGTATGATCCAATCCCCTGGGACTTCCCGGTACTTCAGATCTCGAACTTCTTCCTCGACAGGCACACGGCCCGTATAAGTGATGTCCAAGGCTTCCATTCAATGCAACATTCGGTGCACCTTGCACGGAAGACCCGCCTCTGCGGTACCACGGCATTCACTGCTTGAATCCATAGCTCTTCTTACCGTCGTGTTGTTCACCAACTTGGAGCTCCTTGTCGTGTGCTCCGGTCATATTTCCAGATGACCATGTCCCTCACGGATATCTTTGTGTGTGTCGTCTTGCCACGAACCATTCCACCCCGATCCCTGCATCATGTCGCCTCCTGGTGACATCTCCGCATTTCGATCCCTGTGGTATGAACTCGAATGCGATATCTCCATGTGGACTCGCCAACACATCGCAGGCCTTCGCCAACTTCGATTCTGTTCGCTTCTTTGGCAATCGACCTTCGTCCACCCACTCTCGGGTCACACTCGGACGAAGGCTAGCCTAGGGCGATCCATCGCCTAGCGGCTCCTCACGAAGTCTCGACTTCACAAATAGGTGCACCATTATGCGATCCTGGGACTCGCCCCTACCAACATCTCAATCTCCGCTGCTGCGCACCGCTTTCTCATGGCAACTTGAATAGCAACACGTGGCGTATATTCTTCAAGAGTAGCTGTCTTTGCATCCTCTTGCCCGTGCTAAGGCCTTTTGACACCAACTTTGCCTCAGCAAACTGCGTCACCTTAGAATCTCCACCAAGTGCTTTATCGAGATAAGATGTTTGTGCCTCGAAGCTTCCTTCGTCTTTGGCACCATGCAAGATGAGTTTGCTCCATCTGAATATGAAACCCATGGAACGACATGATCCAATTCTTGCCTCGGCAAGAGTCCATGTCCTTGACCTCGTGTAAGGAAAGCACCAAGCCTCCGCTCCATGTTCGCCTTCAAAGCCAACTCCCTTCACGCGATTTGGGTACTTCACCAAGTCTTCCCAAGTTGTTACGCTTCTCGATTAGCATTGGATTAATGGTGGCCCGCCCACCATTCCACGGTCACCCTCGGTTGAGTCCGAACTCACGGCGGCTCTTAGTGTGCCTTCACTTTGTGTTGCCCTGGTTGCTCCCCACTTGATCTCGCTTATCGTCCACCAACGCGCATTGCCACTTGCGATCATCACGATGACTCCTCGTCGCTCACTCGATCCCTCGAGCTCTGTCTTGAGGTACTCCTCAGCGATTCATTGCACCAGATTCACATTCGAGAGCGGGACTTATCCCTCCTGGATATCCGCCCCGTCGAGCAACATCTCTCTTCGCATCCTTCCTCTCGAAGTTTTGGAGACCACCGTCCCCTTGGACTACTCCGCCTTTCTTTGAACAAATCGCGCCCACTTACGCCGCAAATGCACTTTGCTAGATTGTGACACCTCACCAATACACTGCATGCGCACCCCTCTGGGTCTAGCAATATCTTTGCTTGTACATTTCGACCATACGAAAGTATCCTGCATGCCGAAGAGAAAGTTTCATGCTCCAATGCACGGACCTTCACCGCCTTAGGATGGCCACAGATATCCATCGTCGCGTCATGCAAGACCTTGCATGAGTATCGAATTCCTCGAGTTTGCAACTTTCCTCACCTCTGTGAGCTTTGCACAACTCTTTCGATCATTGAGCAACCCACTTTGCAACTTGACGGTCTCATCCTTGGCCAAGCACCCGCTTGCCTCGAGCACCGTCAAGTTTGGGTGTCAATGTCGAGCCACCGCTCGAACTCACCATCCCCACCTTTGTGCGCTCCGCAATTCTTCTTAGCTTGTCCTCGTGGTGCCCGACAAGGTCCCCACGCGTTGCATGCTAAGTGTTTCTAAGTGAGCTTGTCCCGCTCGATACCAATCATCACGGACTTAGCTGGTTTCACCTAAGCCGTCGCGGCACCAATGCTATCACCGCAAAGGTCACCTACCCGAAATCTCCTGCAATCCCTTAGGACCTACAAAAGAGAAGACGGGACAGAGAAAGCGCTTCACACGGGATCCACAAGCCACTCTTTTAGTAAACACTTTATAGCCAATGCACATTCCAACAATGGATATCACAAGCTCAGAACGGTTGCACAACAAAGGCATAAAATTGGTCCACTACAGACCGAGTTCTATTACAAGTATTCCCTCGACGCGTAATTTATGTACAAGCCTACAATGGCTGTCAAACTCACTCAAATAGGACATTTTGCCTTTGGCAAGCCCTTTACAAGCTTTACAAGTGACAACCAACCAAAAGGGACACGGACAAGCACAAGCATTACACCGAACAAGCCGTTTACAATTTTGTCCGTGACAGTATGTTTGGTCTTCATAAATTAGAATAATTCAATTTATGAGCCTATGGTTTGGTTCAATATTCTGATACTGGGCAAACCATCACAAACTCTAAAGACCTAAATCAAAAACAATATATTCTGCACCTTCATCTTCTTTGACACTTGATTGCTGTGACCGTGCTTCATAAATATCCTTTGCTCTGGCACCTAATTTATATCCTCGTAAAGGTCTTAGAAGCTCTGTTTTACGATATGCTTGTATACTTTACCAGTGCTTTCTCCACAAGAGGTTTCAAGGAGGGAGCACGTATTTCCTGTTTGGACCATCTGGCAAAGACCAGGTAACGCAAAGTCGCTGCACCACTGCATTCACTTGGGTGTTAAAGCTTCGACTCTCAGCCATTCCGATATGTAAGTTCATCTATGTATTTACCGGTAAGGCATAATCAATTGTTTCCCCACAGTTATACTTTCCAAAATTCTTTGATGGAAAAACGGACTAGAAGTGATCATCGTAGCGGTATGATCAAGATCTTACTTTTTTGATCGATCTCATTATGTGGGAATTCATACTCATATTAGATTTGATTTAATACAGGATGGAGCTCTCAGGAACTGCAAGTTCCCACTACAAGAAAGGTGTAACTTCTGTTTTCAGCAGGATTTGAAATTCTTTTGTCTTTTTCTTTCTCTGCTATGCATTTGGTTGTTTCATGCTATTCCAGTGAACTACTTATTGATGGAGAGGAAAGGAGTCATCCGGGTCATCAACCATAAAGAGGCAACGTCAGCTGATATATTGCAGTCCTTCTTCCATGCTCTTATCCTCGCAAACCTGACCGGCAAAGCCAAATCTCTCCATACAGAAAGCCGCCTTTGGATGGAAGAACATTACCGTGATTTCATCACAAAGGTACATCTCAAAACCAAATCACCCTCTACGGCACAACTCGTCGTCAACGGGAATACAAGAAGAAACCACAGTTTAAGTCTTTTCTTGACATCGATGAAATGCTCGTAAGAACTAGTTTTCTCGGTTGCAGCTGAAGTCAGCAGGGTGGGCGACCGACCGTCTTCTATCCGGTTCGATCGTTTGGAGGGCTCTTTGGGCTCAAAGCCCCTCAGAGGAGAAGATCAACTGAGGTACAATGTCATGTGTTATTATTCAGACCTTCAATTTCTAAATATGCTTGCCTAGGAAAAATTAATCTCTGGACTCTTTCTTTTTTATAAGACCACTGAAGCTTTTATATGTGCTTGTCAATCATCGACCACAGTCAGTTCAAGAGTTTAAAGTTTCTCTTCTTGCTGTTGTTGGTAAATAGTTAGATATTTTTCAAGAAAAGAAATAAATTATATCTATAGTCAATTTTGTAAACTGACGCCAGGGAAGCATATGCAGTATCAAGGGTCCCTAAATCATGGTTATCACACTTGAAGGATTCGACTTCTCATGTATTCCGTAAAGCCAAACAGCACTGCACTACGTACGATCCAATATAAATTAAGTATGCTTTTTATTGTTACTATGGTCCGAGATGTCCTGAATTCAGAATCGACCTCGGGTTGACATAAGTACGAGCGAGTGCCACAAACGATATTATAAAGAACTGTTCGTCGAAGATCCCCATTAATTAGTACGTCAAAGAGAGTTAGGATTTGAAGTATTCAAAGAGACTGTCCGTAGCATCGGACGATGGAATTAATTGCCAAGTGGGCCACTCGTCCTACCTATTGAATTGATGAGGCACCATAGTAGGTGTCAGATTGGCAGTGACATAGGCGTCTTTTCAATTGCTAAAAGTAGCCTCACTATGATTCAAATTTCCTTTTCTTAATTATTATAACAGCCGGCTAATGATGCTTAGGATTTGGCCAACAAAATGGAGGTACAGTGATGTCACGATATGCTTATGTCCCAGAATTAGAAACAAATTTGTTTTGCCAGTTTGAATAAACAAAAGCCAAAAAGAGTATGAGAAAATGACAAAATCACATGATCTACTTTACTACCGAGGCTTTACCTACCAAGACCAGTAGTGTTGACATCAAAGTTTAGATGCAACCAAGCTAATACCCTTCTATGTTGTAATTCAAAATGATGCAATACCCTAAGCTTATTTATCTTCACTGATGAACAATATAAGCCTATATTTCAGATACAAGGATTGACAACAACCACCATGCGGATGCTGACGACTTAAATGGGCAACACCTATGAGGTTGATTTGCCTTAATGCTTCTGTTCATGATGATGTATTTTCTTTTTTCTTTTTTTTTGTCTTGAGGGGGGTGTTAAAAACACATCAAGAAAGATTGATAGTGAAAAAAAAAAAATCAATCAATCAATCAATGATCTAGAGTGAGAGACAGAGACCCCCCTCTGGAAGATTTCCCGGCACCGGAAGTGCAGTGATGTATCTCTGCGGAAAGATATTGCGACGGTAAGCTCCAGAAGTGGAGGAGACGCCTTCTGCATCTGCATGAGTCCGACCATGAAATTTGACTAAGCGGTTGATGATGGAGAACCTCTCCAATTCCTGGCACTCCAATCGAACATCTAACAATGAGGTCTTTCCATCCAACCTGAAAATATTGATCAAATGAAATGATTTTAAGCACAAAATATGGCTAGAAATGTCAGGAATTACAGCTCGGAGCTTTTGACCGTAACAGAAAACTTGCCAGGGAATTAGATTCACAAGAGGATGACACTGATCTAGATTGTTGTAACATAACCAAGTGCAAGTCGGTGAAGGGAGAAAAATCCAGAGGAACTACATAGCAATGTTGTGATTACAAGATGCAATGCGACAATCCCACACTGGAGAAACCAGCAGCAAGAGCCCAAAACAATCTATAAATTTTTTTATCCATTTCTTAGAAACTGTATGTCAAAGCATCTAAAATTCATAACATGAGGCAACGATATATGTTTTCCCTTCTACCTAAACCACAGCTTCTCGATGATACAATGACGATTGACGTAAAACCTACTGAAGAAAATCGGCAGTAAAATTGCATCCATCGGGTACTCGTAACCCACACCCACACAATACGACAACCATCCATCTGACATTTCGTCCTCAACATTTGGGCATCTCGCTCACCATGTCCCCAAAACTTCATTTCTCCTTTGCTTAATTTTAGCTTTAAGAAATTGAATTTTCAGCTTCAAAAAGATCAATAAAGAATAAAGAATCTCTTCTTTCGACAGCCTGGAAGTTGTGACATTCTTTACTTTGCATTGAAGTTCTATGTTTTGGGAGGATCATATCCACATATATGATACAGAAGCAGACCAATATTTTGATTCAAGCGAAAAAGACATGATTAAGTTGAAACTACAAGCTACTCCTATATTTTTTATATTGGCAATAGCCGACAAGCAGTCTCTAATCAACTATCATCTGATACAGTATCAGATATATATATTCTCAAGTTGATCACAAGAAAAAACCATGTAGCCTCCAACTAAAATATATTCCCAGTTGACCTCCTTGAACATTTTGCCATGCTGGGTTTTTTTACCACTAATGACAGTAGCAGTTCCATATTAAAGAAACCACAAACCTTGGTGGCATTTCTTCCGTTACTATAACCAACCTATCCATCAGGCTGTTTTGTAAAATGTAAGTTCAACAGTATCAAAGGCTCATTTGGGCATGCGAGTGATAGTACCTACTCAAGATGCGATGGTCAATTGACTATGCAAGAGTGTCCAACCTTCTAAACAAACCAATGATTTATCTTAGATAGAGGGCACAACCTTTGCAACCTCGTACTAGAGAAAGAGACCACTCATCTTATTGTAACCACCATAGATGTTATGAATCTGTAATTTGCTTCTGTTGTGGCAAAGAAGTCCACCGAGGAAGCTAGTTGGGGAAATATTTCTCCAAGGTTCCAAGATGAGACTAATTTGGGCAAAAAAACAAAACAAAGAAATGCACAGTTGCTCTCAATTAAATGTCTTCTCTCTAAAGGACAGATGGAATAAAAGAAAATAAAAGGTCATGGTCCTAAATACCTTTTCTTTTCACCAAGTCCTGCATCTGCATGTGTCAAGTGCTAAGATGGCAATAAATCTATTAGAGGAACACATAAGCATCTTATGAATCTATATATTATGATCCCAATAACTAATACTACCCCATCACGTATCACCTGGCACTTGTCCATTAAAATTTGGAAACATCATTAGCCACAATATTAACAGCAATCTTCAAGAAGGCGGTATCAAGACCAAAGCAATAATCAAACAATTAGAAATTGTACGGCTCTGCTAATGCACCAACAATTAGAAATTTGATAGAATGACATCAAACAAGAAAAAAAGGAAAAGAAAGATCTTCCATTCTATTGTTCATACCTTGAGAAATCAGTTCCAAGTTTCTTGGATCTACCAACGAAATCTTCCATGAGCTTTGAGAAATTGTCATTCTCCACCTTCGTGGAAGTCTTAAGCTCTCCCAAAGTCCTACAAGGTTAAGGGGGGAAAAAAAATCTGATTTAGAGAGCAATAGTTAAAATTTCATTGTCGGAACAGTATGAACCCACATTACATCTCACACCCATAACAGGGTAAAAAGTAGCATAAATTACTTCAAATATAAGTGAAATGATACTTATATTTAATGGTCTTAAAGAACTTCAAGGGCAACACTTACATATTTTTATTTCCCAACAGCACATGGGAATCACTTTCTGACGAAGTGACCAGGCTGCACGCATCAGCAAGTGCTGATTTGGCAACAGTGAATGTCACACTTCTATAAGAAGCCGCTGCCTCTTCTTTCAACATCATAGCTGGTACTGCTGGAATCAGTTGATGCATGAGCTGAGTAGTACGGATTAGCCTTCTACGTGACTGAGGCACAAATGGCCCATTCTCCACAGTTTCAGCTTCATCATCCACCTATCATCAAAAGAGAAGGCCCGTAATATTCGCCATTAAACTTCTGGAGATTTGTGTGCAAAATTTAATCAATACAAGCCAATTTGGGCAATTGAACAAACCTTTTCAATAAATCTGTTTGCAGCCTGGGCCCAATCTAACTCTGCCATACTAAATAAAGAAAATATATTTACATTTATCAGACTAATTCAAACTGAGATTATGTTTCTTAGAAAAGCAAAATCTAGGGTGTGTTATCTATTTCAATTGAACTACTATTAAGCAAAAAATGCTATCAAGAACAACTACCTGAAGCTTGGCAACCTTTGTGGTTCTGTGACCATCTTATTCCACGGTACATCTGTAGCGATTTTACGTTTCCTTGATCTTACAATTACATCATGGTCCATGATGTCAGGAGGCAGCAAAGAGGGAGATGCCTCACTAGGAGTACTCTTGGTGGCTAATGTACCTTGCCTGTAACTACCAATGTGGCTGCTGTCAAGTCTTTGTTCCAAATAATTATCATCCCTTGTTGTAGGAGCTTTCTGGAGAAAGTATTGCTGAATGGCAGCTATTTGACTTCTCTGGGCATCACAAACAGCAACAGATCTGCCTTTTTGGTAGGTCCCATGACATTCTAACCAGGAAGGAACCATCTGAGGACCAATGTTGGTGCAGTCACTACCTCCCATTATATTTGCTGTGGAAGTTGTTCTGGTGGGATGCATGTGAGCTTGGAGATCATGCTCTCCAGCTGTTGATGTGCTTGGATTGCTTTCATCACTGTCATTTGAAGCAAAGCTTGGCGGTTTGGAATCTGGAGGGAATGAAATGTGAGAAGCTGGACCAACTTTACCATCTGCAGGAATTCTAAAGATTTTATTCTGCCTGTGATCAAATCTCTGATCTATATTAAAATTCATTTGTGAAGCATTAAAACCAACACCTTTTGGTCCTTTTCCTATCAGGTTGTTTACATCAGAATCAGAAGCTTTCGTGGATTGTAATTGATGAAGTAGTGAATAGTTTTGTTGCTGAACATCTGAAGGTTTTGACATGCATCCAGAGATGCCAATATCACTGCTAGAAGAAGCAATACTTGTTAAAGGAGAATGTAATACCGGAGAGCAAGGAGTATCATGCTGATGATTATGGACCAAAGATGATATTTGGACATTAGAACCTCCATCCAAAGGTGGTTTTATGACTGCTGCAGCTTCTCCCTGGGATGCACTAATTGACTTACAAACATCATCCACCTTCTCACTGTGCATAAGATCCAAAGACTTGCCCCAAAGTGGATTCTCTTCTTTTTGTGAATTAGCAGAACTTGTACCAATTTCAGGAGTTGCACTTCCTTCCTTGTATACTTGATCACCTTCCTTTGGCATGCCCCACAAACTTGTAATTCTATCATTGTTCACTATGGACTGAAGTATGTTTGCAGCAAGTATTTGACGATTGATACCAGCTTGTTGATGTTGAGGTGATATATTTCTCCACATATTGTGCAACATCTTCGGGAAGGCAACTTGCTGAGACATGCCTGATATGGAAGATTTTGAAAATGACTTTGTTCCTACAACAGGTAATTGTTGGCCAGAGCTTGTAGTGTGAGAAAAGCTTGAAAATGTTGAATTTGTGTAATCTGTTCCTCCAGAAGAAAATTGTGAACCAACAGGCACAGGAGTTTCTGCAAACGAAGCATCACCTGGAGTTGGAAATCTACCAGCCAGTGCAGGCAATGATGTCTGAACAGATTGGCCAGGTACAGCCATAATGTGAGAGTCACATGGCTGCCTCACAAGTGAAGAATTTTGAACTAGTTGACTTGCATTAGCTTGGTTACTGAAGGAAAATTTGACAGACTGATTCTGTACATCATGAAGAGTTGACTCAGAAATGTGTTGTTGCTGCTGTTGCTGCACCAGGTGATCTTTAGTGCTAGAAATGTGTTGCTGTTGAAGCAGATGCTGCTGTTCCTGCAGTTGATTTCCTGCTAAAGGAATATCAGAAGCAACAGCTGATGAGAAGATAAAATGTTCATTTGCTTCTGGGTGTTCCTCGTGTTTCTGTGCATATAGGCTGGACATTTTAACACAATTTTCTCTTTTACATGGTTCATCAAGGGAAGGAACAGATCGAACTGAAGATGTAGAGTTGGACAGTGGCTGATTTTGACATCCTGCCTCTTTGTCTAATTGCCAATTATTAGCAACATCTATGGACTTTTGAGAAAGTGGTGCATATTTTAATGGTGGTTGCCTTTGAGATGGTGGAGCCAATCGTAACCCAAAACCTCGCAAGTTAGAAGACCAATCAAAGTGAGGATGTGTAACAGAAGTTTCAGCAGCAGCTTGTGCAGGTAGATCAGATGTATTCACAGAATTGTCATTCCTTGACGGGTCAACCTTGTGAAGAAGCTCAAGCATATTATTGCTGCAACAAATTATATAAATTCAAGCATTAGAAAGATCCAAATGCATATGATCGTTGAAGCCAAAACCATAAGTCTCCACCATCAAGCATGGTAAGAGCAACATGCCCATTGTAATACAGTTGTAACAAACATGCACTTTAATAGAGAAGAAAAATATAGACAAATTAGGTAAAACAGCAAACGTAGAAGTTTGGAAATCCAAATTTAAGATTCAACACTAGGTTCTCTTGCACTAATTGATTAAAAAAAAAGTAATAAAAGATAATAAAAGAAATGAGTAAGTGATTTTTTAGAGTACTAATGTCATACAAGCAAATTTTTTACTCTCAATTAAAGAAGAAAGCCCCAGCTGCCCACGCCAGCCATTCTAGCACTACATGAGTATAACACCCTACAACATCATGACTATTAGACTAGGATAGGCATACCACACCATGGCATGGGCCACACATGCTGTGGGAATCCTTGGAGAAGGGCAATGTTGAAGTAACCCAGCTAAAGATTCTCAAAGTATATATGTACCTTGTTTGAGAAATAGTTTCATTCTGTGAATATTGAGCAGTTGAACCATCAAAAGAACTGTTAGAGGCACAGACAGGCATAGTCTTTCTAGACTGCAGTTCCTTGGCTCCCACTGAAATCATCTGTAAAATAGTTAAGTTTTCATATGAACAGAAATGAAGTATCAAAATCTTACTGTAGTTCCAAGAAAAACCAAAATTACCTTGGACACAATTGTAGGATCACTGGAAGCTTTATGACCAGCAAACTGTGTCTTCCCAACAAACTTATGATTGGGTGGGAAAGAAGGCCCCATAGTTCTCAAACTTCCCAGTGAATTCTGCAACACTTTAGAATCCACAGTATGTTGACAAGACTGAATTGAGAACCTTTGGCTTCCACTCACAAGAGGATATTGGTCCTTGCCAGTCAACAGGGACTTCTCTGTTGCCATATTTCCAACATAATCATCACCTAAGTTCATTGTTCCATGATCCCTTTCATTCTCATGGTTATCACCCAATCTTTCCACAGTAGTACTTGCAGATGATTCCCAAATTTTTTGTCTCTTGCTTGCCTTATTCTGTTTCTTTTCAACATCTTGGTCAATTTCAGAATTCACACAAGTGTTGAGGGCAAAGTGTCTACCTAAAACACTTTGCTGAGCATTACTTGCCTGCTGACGCATATCCTGGTTGAGCATTAAGTTGTTAGAATTTAAATTACCTACCAAGAAATCTTCTGCTTGAACCTCAGGACTGCCAATATAGGATTTGAGTGGTTGCAATCCAGAATTTAGATTAACATGATTCTCACTGGTATTCCACAAATTTTCATCATTTTCATGATAATTTGAAGTGTTACCGCCTCTACACGCCATTGGATGACTTGTTTTCCAACCATTTAACCTAGTAACGGACTGAAGAGAGACATTGGACATGGGCAAGTTTTGTTGGTCACCCCAACCGGACCCTATGTTCTGTGACTTAAACTGAATGTCCCCAGGGTTCTTGTCATGCTGTTTAATGCTCTGCCCAGACCATACTCCACTAGTTGAAGGCCTTTGAGCATGAAGACCACCTTCTGATAGCTGGGACTGTTCACAACTGTGATAGAACTCAGAGTTATGTTCACCTTGGGCGGTTGACAAGAATGAAGCATGGGGTGCCTCAGTCAAAACCCCATTGTTTTGTTCATGAGCAGACTTAAAACGATGCTGATCGCTAGGGGAAGTGGATGAGCCTAGGATTGAATCAGCATCATTATACATAGGAACAGTAGTTGAAGTTAAAGATGATGCATTCTGAAGGTTTCTGTCATCCCAAGCAGATGGCCGCTTCCCATTGTCATTAGTCATAATAGGAGGCTTGACCATCAGTTGCTCCGATTTTTGAGAATACAAGCCAGTCCACTCTTCCTGGAGCCTGTTGTTACTACTAGAAGCTTGTACAGCATCTTGCATAAGAGCACTCCAGCTACCACTTTGGATAGAAGGGAATGCAACAAAATGATCATTCTCCGAAGAATGGCCATGCATATCTACACCCATGCTAGATATTAGACTCCCACCAAATGAAAATCTATCATCATCAGTTCCAAACAAAAGCTTCTGTTCTATAGGGTCTAGGCTAGCAACGCCACTAGAAGTTCCTACCTGTGATATTGGCTTTCCCTGCAAATTAACAGATAAATCTTGTTCTTGCCTACCATGAAATTCCTGAAAATGAAAACTGTGCTGCAGATTGTTTGTTGGTTGAAAGCTTCCTGATGTGACATCATTACCCAAATCTTGTACTGGTGAATTCCCAAAGAAGTGTTTCCCCTTGAAATTGTGTGTAGTAGCCAAAGTCTTATCCTGTAAGCAAACTTGTGCAGCCGATCGCTGATCAGTTTGACAAGTTCTAGATGTATATGATGTCTTTGCATGTGTTGCATCTGCCTCAGTCACTAGATCATGGCAATTATCGGATCTTCCCAGGTGAGAATACTGATTTACAGTGCTGGTGCCTGAAACAGGAATGCCATGATAAGTTTGATCAATCTGTTGTGACATAAATCCCACAGATCGCATTGGGTCACTTTGACAATCTGATAAAACGACCCCATTTACTAGATTGGGCATGGCAGGAGAGATATTGGACTGCACCCAGTTAGTGTTGCCAGCAGTAAATATCAGAGAATTATTAGGTAGGTTGTGCATGCCTCCAACAAAATCACTTGGCCACATGTAGTTATATGCATCATTGACTGGCATTTCATTTAAAGTGGCAGGCGGCTGATTTCCTGTTGCCGGTTTTGCTACAGCAGATAACTGGTTATGTGGACTCAGATGCCTTGCTCCCTCATCTAGCTGCTGAAGTTGCTGCTGTCTCTGAGGCTTTTGAAGCTGCTTGCACATCAACTGCTGTTGCCAGAACTGCATATTGTTCATGCCTTGGACAAGGAAGCATTACTTAAGGAGATAACTACTAATGAGCATGGATTAAATACCAAAAGCTCAATATTAACAAAAATCCAACAGCCTCCTGTTTCTGAATCTTCTACAGGGACAGGACAGCTTTTATTGGATACTCCAATATCCATCAAAAATCATAAACATGAGTGTCGATTACAAAGCAACATCAAGCAACACTTGGAAAAAGACCAAGTCTAATGCCAAAACACAATTTTGAGAACAAGCAACCGCTTTTCCTTCTTGAGTCTCCACCCAATAATCTTAGCAATCAAATTTCCTAAAGAGCAAACAACTGATATTGTAATCAGGCACCTGGCGATTTCCTACTTTTCTGATTTGCATGCCTTCCTATAAAAACATATCAAGTTAGTGTCAAGTTGAAATTAATGGCATATTTATAATTTTGGAAATAAATATAAAGGGGTGTCAAATTATATCCTTTGGGAGGCAATTCAATAAAAGAACAGACACGTACCTGAGAAAAAAGCAGTTGAAACTTTGAGACTAAAATTTCACAACATTTTGTTCACCCATGGAATAATTCTACATAACTGGCCAACTTTGAACTTCTAGTGATATCCTCTCAAGAAAATTCTGCACCTTCTCGGAATCTCCACTCCTAGCATAAAAACCAGTCTGCACTGACTAGGAGTTATAACATAATTTCTCTGATATTCTGCATTTATCTCCTCAGAAATCAAAAGCAATTTCGGAATATCACAATCAGTTCCTTGTAAATAAACCTTTCAAAGAAAATCCACCCTGTGAAATAAACCAATACAATCATTATGCAAACATGAATCAGGAACCAAAAAGGGAGTCATAAAAAAGATAACATAAAAAGAGAAACTCGGCAAGCAAAATGAACACCACTTCTAAAATATATATAGCTGAACTTCGTGCTTAAAGCTAGTGAGGTTGCAAGAATACGATAAGAACCAATGTCATGTACTTGCAAAAAACAAAAAGGCATCATTTAATTCCATCCAAGCAGGATTATGGGCACCAGCCTTCCTGGGAAAGTATGGCTTCCAGGCAGACTCAATTAAAGTGACTTCGATCCGCTGATCACAAATTCCAAAAGCCGGTTCTCAAGTTTCATGGTTGGAAGGTGTACATTAATCACGAATACTCTTCACTCCTTAATTCTAGGGATGAAGATCTCTATAACGGTGGACTCACATGCCACTATACAGGAAATCCGTGAATAAAATTTTCAACTTCCATTGGCATAACTAGAACCACACTGGGAAAGATGTATATCTAATCTTACCTCAATCCAGAAAACAATAACTCGGATACCACTAGCAATGAAAAGTAACATTGGCGATTGACGACTTTACTGCAGCAATATCATTCAGCTTTTGCAGTAGCATAGCTGCATGACAACACCAACAACCACATGCACACACACACACACACACACAAAAGACAAAGCTAAACAACATAAAAAAAAAACCTAAATTGCAATAAATTCGGAATCTAACTACGAAAACTGAAGGCTTCTTTCTCACTCAACCAGAAACCATTGGAAGAGGTAGACAACCAAAGACCCACCGAAACACTCTAGAACGGCAGCCGCGCATCGACCCAACTCCAAACACCCCAAACCAAGTCCCGACTCTTACTAAGAAAAGACCCACCAAAACTCGCAGCTCCCCTCCACCTCCCTCTCCAAATCAACGACAAGTGCGCGGAATTTCCCATTTCGACCGATAAGTCCAAACCTAATAATAAGGAAAAATCCAGCACCTACAGCAGCGCAGAGCAACAGATCGACGGACGGATGGGTCCGCGGGGGCCGAAGAAAACCGACTCGCTGGCGGGAAAATCGGGAATCTCCCTCTCGGGTGCCTCGACCTAACGCGGTTAGACGAAGGCGGGGGCGAGCAGAAATGGCGGTGGACTCGCTCGGTCGTGTCCAAAACGGAGTTATGCTTGTTCCTACTCCAATCGGGACTTGGAGTTAGGGTTCCGCGAGGGATGGCGAGGCGATCGCTCTCTCTCTCTCTCTCTCTCGCGAGTGAGGTGGTTTATTTACGTGAGAAGATAAAGTTAGAGAGAGAGAGAGGTGTCGCGAAAAATTCAACGAAGTGATCATGGGTGAAGACGTCGGCTCGGATCCATGGCAATGGTTCGGCTTACGGCCCGATTGGTTTCTTGCCGAGCCGGAGACCTCAAAGAGGCGCAGGTACAGCCGATCTCTGCGACCAATCGGGACTTGACACATGTTGAGATGCGAGAGATAAATATGGAGGTATATTAAATTGTCGAAAAAATGAAAAACTTGTCAGGAATTTGGGTGACAATTGATGAAAAATAAAATAAAAATATTTTTGAACGACTCGACCTGCTTCATTCAGATGTTATTTTGTTACAGAAAAAACAATTGATTTATTTGATCCGGTAATGTTAAATATTATGAATTATGTGAATTGCATATACTTATAACTGAATATTGTAACGTTTTAATGAAAACATAAACAATTGCTCCGAACAAATTTCTAAAAACCATCATAGGAGGGGAAAATATTAGAAAATATAAATATCATAAAAGCCAGAAGGGATTTAAAATTAAGCATCTAAATACGATGAAGACTAATGTACGAGAAACCAACCTTATTAGAACCTTAAATTGGATGTATCGATAGGTACTATTTGTAAATTTATAAATTCAAATCTAACAATCCGTGTGCTTTGTAGGATGACAGATTTCGTTTTTGTTCATGAAAATAATATCCATTTCATTATTCTCCTCCCCACTAAACTCATTGCTCGAGAAAAAAATTAGCTAAAATTTATTTAGTGCACTTACTTTTTTTGCTTTGGGCATGACAACATAGCAAAAACCAAGAAGCAATGTTGTTGATTGGATGAAGGCATGCATGATGAAGCTATATATAAAGCTAGGCTATATGAAACAAAACACTTTTTTTTCTCATTGGTTGGTGGTGGGATTCTGCGCATCTCCAAAACACATATAGTGGCCCAACATGACTAGTCCTTGCGTCCCAAGAGTCCCAAAGCAGGAGAAGCACATCAACATAAAAAGCTGCGTCCTGTTAAGCAGAGCATAAGAAAACAAACCTCAAACTCATAACCATATCCGAATGCCAGTTTCAAGGTTGCTGTGGTGGCCAAGAACTGTCGCCTAGCAGCTGACAAGAGGAAGCACCACGTCCCCATGACTTCTGCAGCCAGTGGAAGCACGTAGTTCGTATCACGTCACGCTCCTCTGCATGGCTCTGTCCCCGTCAACATCCCCTCGTTGGAATGTTCCCGGGTTACCACAAGAGATCCTTGTCTTTTTGTGTACTATGGAAACAGGCGAGAGATGCTACAAGATCACTTGGCATATGTAATTTATTGTTGGAAAAGGGAATGAGTCACTTACCATTGCGACAGTGAAGCGTGCGTCAGGGAGACCGCTTGTGGTGGAATGAGTAAGAGTACACTCCAAGAAAACTGGAGATTGCACGTTCTTTTCCCTTTCAGAAAAGAATTACAACTCCTTAAATTAATGTTCCGAACGCAACACTGTGGACTCGATTCATGTTCTTAGGGGTGGCAGCTGTCAGCAGTCAATCATGAGAAATGAGATCCTCAACGGTTGACATATCCAAATGAGGAGTTAGGGTCATTGGATCTCCCATTTGACCAGTTACATAAACAGGCCCAAATCCGACAATTTAGGAATGAAATTAAAAACTACAATAATGTTGTTCTCAATTAATATGTCCGTTAATTATTGGGCATCAAATGAAATAACAATTAATAACCCCATATTTTTTTAATGGAAGAACTAAATAGATAATTACTCCTGAGGTCAAGAAGTTGAATCTATATGCCTGCCTAATTCACTTAAATCAAATTAAAATAACCATTAACCAAGTTTAGAATGGCTATGCATATAAAATAAAAACCCAAACTAAGTTTGTGATAAGTTAGAATACCTTTTCTCTTTGGGCTTGTGTACACGCAGTTGCAGTCGGAATTGGGCTCTCCCGATTGAACTCCAATACAGAAGAAAGAAAGTAGCCCATTGTGATCCACCAGCACCAACTGGGCCCCTTTACCGAGACAGAATAGACGCCGATCCAACCGAAAGCAATGTAACAAGCTATGACAATAACACATTATTCGCCATCAAGCTGGAGTTCCCTGGCCAAGTTCAATCTATTTGCTTCTGATGCACCATCTCACATGGTGATTAATGATTTAAATAAAATTGGATTTGTCTAAATCCATAAAAAAAAATAACAGGAAAACAAACTGCAGCTAACCCCAATATGATCCTGCAAGTTAAAAAAAAACTCATTATGAGACAATAAAAGTTATTAAAGTTAAAAGGGAATTGAATGAAGGAAAACATATTGATAACAAGTTGGCTTGTGATCCCACTTTTACCCTTTTCAGTAAAAATAAATTACAAGCAAGAAACTTACATGCTGCTCTTTAACTCAACCAGCCAAGAAACCTGTCCAGCAAGCAACCTGGTAAATTCAAAAGAAATGCACGTTATAATTCTGCATTTGAGCTAATACACCAGCAGCGGTCACAAAAGATCTCCCAGCAACAAAGATGAGTATAGAAAGATTAACCACTGCATGATTCTAGATCTGGAAGAGTGAAGGATACCTCATACTAATAGCCGGTGCTGTACTCAAGATTATAAAGCATCTCTCTATGTAATTCACCACCCATTTTATACTTGAATCTTCGAGCAAGAGATTGTACCCTTTCGTCACTATCAAAATCTAATTCTTGTGAACAGCATATTTGGACCTTTTTTAGTGTTTCCTTTGAGTAAAACCTGCCTCTGCCTGAAAGATAAGCAATAATCCAAAGACCAAATTGTCATTACCTTATTGAAATACAAATCAACACAGAACAGTTAGCAAAGTATGAAAAAATGGGTCATACCATATCATCAATTACTGACAGAGCAGCTTTTGAATCTAGAATGACAAGATGAGCATCAGCAAGCAATGAATATGTTGCTGCATTTGGTTTCATGCCCAACCTCACTAAATGCTCAAACACTTTGCAAGCTTCAGTGGTCTGCCAAATGAACATTTCATCATTTCCTAAAACATAAAAGAGGAACAATGACAATCACAAAGGAATAAAATGATATTGATGCACCATGCAAGACAAGTAACCTTTCTAAGCTTTCCAAATGAACACATCAAAGCATTATAAGAATGAACATCAGGTGTCATTCCGATCTTTTCACTGATGGCCTCAAAAGTCTCATATGCTTGATCAAGATCCCATATGTTTGCACAACCTAAGATCACACAGTTGAGAGCAGCAACAGACTTGTAAAGGGGGGTCTGCACGGCTCAAATTCTCCAACTGAATGCACACCTGAATGGTATTTTCAGGAACAACAAGAAGGTCATCTACTGTTGCCAATAGTAACAGCATGCATTGCATGACTAATGTTTTAAGAGTATATAATTTTGATGGCCTACAAACTAATTTTGATGGCCAAAACTCAATGGTAAGATGAAGACAAAAGTTGTAATTTTGTAATCCCCAGTGAAAACCATAATATAACTCAACTCAATGGTAAGATGAAGACTAAAGTTGTAATGCCATAATACTTGATGAAAACCACCCTATAACTCAACTCAATTGTAAGATGAAGATAAAAGTAGTAATGCCAGAACCAAGACAGTGAAACCTTTCTATACGGGTATAACTTACAGACTTACTGGCTCACCAAATCATGAACTATTGCGTACCAGTAGTACATATTAAATAATTATGCTTGCTTTGTGAAATGTATACCACATGTAAGGGCATGGTATTCGATTTGAAATAGGTTGCAGCCATACCAAATCCAAAGTTGAGAAGCCATTCTTGCAGCAAGCAACAACCAGTGGGTATACAGATGTAAAAGGAGAAAACAGCTCCTGATCAACTTCAGAATTCTCATACACAGTTTCAAATTCAATGAGGGTAGCAAAAGCACATTCTAGTTGTCCTAGTGATGCATGTGCATATATCTTTGCAAGGTAAGTCTCTGGAACTGGGGCCCTTTTTTGATGCAATGATCGTTGCAAGATTGACCAAGCAGCATCTTAAAGGGTTAGAGTTGTATGTTCTACCCGTAGTGCCAACTGCTGAGACAACTAAGCCTTCCTCTGCTGAAAGAAGAACTGGTGGTCTAGCATTTTCACCACGAGAAATCCATCGAGCCAGAAATTCCAAGGAGAAATAAACCAATTTACTATGATCTGCTTGCAAAGCAACATCTGAAATATAATTATACAAACTCCAGCTTGGGCAGAGGGCTTTGTTTTGATCTGTTGTCTGAAGGAAAAACCAAATCAAAATTTAAAAACCAAAGATGAAGATAAAACAGAAATAACTAAATGTTATTTACATTGTGAAAGATAAGGATCGGGACTCCAAAATGCAACAGTAGAGAAAACTCTGGCAGTCAATGGCCATAAGTGACAGAACATAACTAATTAGACAAATTTGGAAAACTTGGTCAATACCTTGCATTTCTCTGTGATGGATGCCAGAGTGTCCAGCCATCCAGCATTCACACAACTCCGTACACAATCCATAAAGACATTTGTTGATATGATATAACCAGACTTTATTGTCAAATCCATATTCTTGAAGGCAGAATCTATCTCATTCATTAGGATTAAAAGGCCTACAACCAAATTGTATGATTCATCATCTGGCATAGTGCCTGTTTGCAGCATCCTGAAGTCAATCAATAAACAATCATTTCAAAGGAATAAATGCATATGCTACAGAAAAATGAAAAGATCTAAATTCCATTTCTGCTGTCTGAAGGAAACAGGTCACCTGCTGAATAAAAAAAGCTTAAGAATGCAGTTACAATTGTATTAGCAAATATAATATTGACAATGGAACAATTACCTACCATTTCAATATTATAAAAACATCCCTACAAGCTTTTAATGAGTCACATCAATTCCCAATTTAACCATCAAGACCCAAATTGTCCCTATTTGCAAATTCTCATTAACATAGTGATAACATTATATTACATAGGATTGTGAGTATGGACCTCCATCATTAAATTTACACATATGATGAGGGCCTTGGTTGTGTCTGTTAGTCTGTCATGTGCAATACCCCAAGAGATTAGTGGGGACAAGATATAAGGATGTAGAACTAAGGGATGCAGTCACAGGATATCAGAAAATAAAGCTAAAGAGAAGAGATGGATAGAAAACCTGTATCTTTACTGCCGCAAAAGGTTTACCAACACTATTAGCTTTGCTACCAAGTTTAAAGATCAGGCTCCACAATGTACAATCTGTTTTCTGTATTTACAAATCCGATGAATCAATTTATATCAGTATATCAGTCTAAATATGCCAAAATTTCCCCACATGTTATAACATAAATGTTCTACATTTCAATATTGTCTAGTTGCACCATACAAGAGGAATTGAACTTGGTTAAGAAGATCAGAAAAAATCTGAAGTTCAAATCGTTGCTGTTGGAAACATAAGCTCTGGTTCATTTTCTTCAATAGGACACCAAACAATGATCACTTTTAATTTCCATGTCCAATTCATAGGCCATTTATTGCTGACCAAGGCATTTCCTTTTAGATTGCTTCTTAGGCAGATGCATAAGTTTCTCTATCAACTTATCTACATTGTTGGAATCAACCACCCAAACATAATATGAAACTGACCTAACAAAATAATGAACTACCCAAAAAATGATTACAAAATGAAGAATACTTTGCATTTTTATCCTACAAAATTACCGGTCCACCAACTTCTCCGCTGCGTCATTCTTCCGCGCCTGAAACATAGCCTTCAGCACCAAGTTATATGATGCCGTGTTGGGCGCAATCTGGTACTCCTGCATCTGAGCCACCAGATCCAAAAGCTCCCCATCATCAGATTAGCCCTGAGGTGGTGATTGAAGATATGAACGTCGGGCTTATTGGGCTTGCCGGAAGCGTCCGGTGAGCGGATCTAGAACTCGAACAGCTGCTTGAGATCGGAGCAGCGCTGCGACGTCATCCGGTCAGCGAAGACGTTCATGAGGCTGGATGCGTCGAGGGTCTGGAAGAAGGCCATCGTCCGGGCTGTCGCGGGAAGTCCCATGGGGACGAGCGACCGGCCGCAGACGAAAGGACCGACACCGGGTGCGGGGGTCAGGTTCCGCCAGTTCTCCTGGTAGAAGGGGCTCCCAGTGGAGGGGTTGAGGGGAGCGGGGCAGCTGTGGGAGAATCGGAGGCGGTGGTTCCTGTAGCTGGGGCTCCTGGGAGAGGAAAGGGAACGCGGAGATGGAGCAGAGCAAGGGGGCGGCGGCGAGGCACTTGGGGAAGATGGGGTGGGAGCGGAGAAGGGTGGTCACCATTGGCGGGCGAGCTCGGAAAGGGAGAGGACAGGCCGCTGGTTAGGGTTAGGATCGTAGGCGGAGGGGAAGAGACGCGACGTACGAAGGAGAGGCGGTCGAAATCGCAGGATCGGCTTCTTAAACGTGGGCGTCTCAGCGGTGGTGATGACGGGGAGAATTCAGTAATTATGAGCCACCTCGCTGCCAAAATTCGACCCGGGCCGGCCCAAACATATTCCATGGGCATAAACCATTTCAAGTACAAAGAAAATTGGCCGATCAAACCGGTCCGGCTCATTTGACACACGTGTGGAGCCCGTCACTTCTACACCTCACACGAGCGCTATTCCTTACTCCGCCTTTGCCTCCCTCCTCTCCGCTCCTCTCTCTCCTCTCTTGCGGTGGAACGACTTGGAAATGGCTGCGGCCCTCGCTCGTCTCTCGCGAAGAACCCTAGCCGTTCGACCCCGCCTTATCCCGCTCCACCGCCTTCTCTCCGCGGACGCCACCTCGGCGGCGGCGGCGGCGGTGGCGCCTCCGCCGCAGACGGCGTCGGATCGCGTGAAGTGGGACTACAGGGGGCAGCGGCGGATCATTCCCCTGGGGCAGTGGGTCCCCACGATTGCCGTCGATGCGTACGTGGCCCCCAACGTCGTCCTTGCCGGGCAGGTCACCGTCTACGACGGCGCCTCCGTCTGGAACGGTGCCGTTCTCCGCGGCGACCTGAACAAGATCACCGTCGGGTTCTGCTCCAACGTCCAGGAGCGCTGCGTTCTCCACGCTGCCTGGAAGTCTCCCACAGGTCCCCTAATTCCTCGATCTAAATTTGCCGTCTGTCTTATATGATTGATTACTTTTAGGTTTGATCCTTTCGACTGAGTGGAGCTTGATCCGAGTTGATGACGTATGCTCTATAATTGTTTCATTTGTTTGCCAATTAGGAAGCAATTCTGCCAATAACAGATGATATTTTTTTTGTGGGCTATTATTAGAATGCATTACGACTGTGGATATCTATAACATCGATTTAGAGAAGTTTGGTTCGAGATGTTGGCGAGATAATGGTTTTTTTAACTATTTTGTTCTATACTGGATCTTGGAATAGTCAGAAATTTAGGTGTTGATTATGCTAGACTTTTATGTGGGAGATTTATCATGCGATGATAATAGGTGAAAAGGAGATGCCATGGCATACAAACATTTGAGGGTCACCATAAAGCAAATGAGGATCACCAACTTTTGTTGGAACTTGGAACAACTAAGTGAAATGGGAAATGGATGACAACTTGGTTCATATGATGAATGAACTCAATTTGTTGGATGGCTAGGTTGCTTTTCTCTGAAAAGCTGGTGGAGATAAGGGTATCTATTTTTATCTTAGGGGTGTTTGATTTTGTAGGCAAATATGGTTTGGGCTAAACTTGCTCAAAATGAATAATTTTTTGGATCTCAAACCAAGTCAAAGAGTATTTGATCACATTAGCAACTGAAATCTGATGGCTGCAAAAAAAATTGCTTTGTCTGCTTGATTTATGAAGTATAATTAACATAGGATATGAATATCCAATTGAACCAGGCGATCTATTTTGAAATTTCCTTTTGCACCCTGAACAATTATCAACAATATGTTTATTGGACTAAAAGCTGTGTTCCTAAATGAGGAACTACACTTTATACATCTCTTTAAATAACATGAAGGTTTCTGGTTATAGATTTCAGATATTACTTTCATTTTCTAAACTGAGGGTTCTCCTAGATGTCTATTGTGGTAGCATCTCTTAATGGTTGATCAATCTATATGACATTTATAGAATCAAAACTTTCCAAATTCTGCCTTCTGGAAACTCACTAAAATTATCTGATCACTTTACAGATTGTTAAGGGCAAGCCTTGATGTCACGCCTCAATTGCTATTTTACAACATGCATGATAGGGTTAGTTTTCACCTACAATGGTAAAGTTGTATATATTGACCCTTCCTAAACCCTGTGTTTGTGGGAGCCTTGTGCGCTTCACCATCCTTTTCCTTCATATTTTTTTGCTAATCATGGAAGCATGTTTGGTGCTATGTTAAGGTTGTCTTTTCGCAACTTTTGGTGATCAAGACAGACTGTCTGCTTGCAGAGCTAGGACTGCACTCATTGACCCTTTTTGTATCTTGTATTGATGGAGCCAGGAGCCTCATGTATAGGCCACCCTTTTTTACAAAGAGATCACATATTTATATGTAAACTTTATATGTTTTCTCTGCCCCAGATATACTTACTTCTGGCATTTTCAGGTATCTAGTTAACCCCTTATTGTAATCTTAACAAATCCCTCTTGAGCATGTTTGGGAACCATAATCAAGGTGGAATTCTTCTAATTTAAGGTCTGTTGTGCCTCAGTGGTTTGTGTTGGTGGGCATATCATGGATGGTTTTGTGTATACTTACAAATAATGGATCAGATGATGATAATAGTTTGTGAAGTCTAATAATTTCTTGCTTAAATGAAAGATGGATTTTGGTGAAGAAAAGCTTTAGGTTGTAGACGTCGTGTTACAAAAATCACATGAAAGCAAATTTTACGTTGCATTTTCACATCCTGTTGGTTGTTTCCAATGAAAAAAATTGAGAAAATTAGTGCTGTAAGAGAAGGAAATTATGTATTTGAGGTTGCAACAGTTCTGTTTGAAGTATTAAAACATGGCTTGATAACCTGAGCAGCAGTTGCAAGGGCCATCTATGACTGATAAGTGAGATGCTGGGGATTGTTACCTGAGAAAAGATCTGTACATGGAAGTTTGGCCACTAGTAATGAACTAAAGTATTGACCATAGTGCTATGAAGAGACTAAGGCAAAGGTATCTACACATCCATGATCAAAGGTCAAGGTAGGACTATATGTTGTTGTTTTGTGACAGAGGCTAAGCATGAAAGAAAGCCAAAGCCTTTCTCTCAGGTAATAAGCATTTAGCATGACATAGAAGAGTTAAGGATAAGATAAACAAAATTGCATAAGGTGGTTCTGTGATATTTGTACAAGATCTGCATTCTGGAATATAAGGTTAGGCAGGTTGATTCAAGCTTTTCGGTAGGGTAAGAGAGAAGACTAATGGGGATTGAATCAGAAAAAAAATGATAACATTTGCTATAGGAGAGAGACAAGTGGCGAAGGATTCATGTATCCGACCCCAGATACTGGAACAAAAGCTTGTTTTAATTTATTGTAGTAATACTTTCAATGGTTTGCATGATTGGTCCCGTCGACGGTCATTTGTCTTATTAACAAATTGTGCTTTGTTGTTTAAAGGCTCGAATAGGATGAGCTTCATACAGGAGTTAGGCTCAGATAATGGTGGACATTGCTATTTGTTGCTATTGTTGCTGTAAGAAAATTGACGTGAGTTCAAGTCTAATCAATTGTTTTACTTTCTTTAAGGATGATTTGTTTCAACACATTTTTCATGAGATAATCTTCCTCTTGACAAAATATTTGGTTGGCATAGACCGTTTTATTTGTAGATTCTTCAGGCAATTTTCTATTTGTGTGGATGAAATCTTCAATCAAGCTCTAGAATACTCATTCAAGCCTTATTTTTTTACCTCTCCCATTGTTTTGTTTGACTTCCTTATTCCTTTCCCTGACCAATTTAGGAAAGTAAATTAGAAACATATAACATGTTGTCATATGGCACCCCAACTCCCAAAACTTATTAAATTTATTGAATAGAAAATATAAATCAATTTATCCCACATTGCATACTGGGTGTTTGGTCAGATTGAGATACAAGAGATGTATACCATTTTAGTGTATATTTGGTGGATATACCTCAATCAACAATGTTAAGGACATTGCAAACATCCCGCAGATTTCTTGGCGGAATCTAAATCACTATTAGTTTATCTTGAAATGAGGAAATTGAATACAGATCTTAGTTCATTTGGCATGTTGCCTTCTGCCTGGTTTTGCTTTAAAGTTGAATTGGTTGACATTTTTATGGAAATCCCATCTCCGGCATGTTTCTGTGTCAGGACTTCCTGCTGAAACATCCATCGAGAGATATGTCACTATTGGTGCTTACAGTCTCCTTCGGTCATGCACAATTGAGCCAGAATGTATAATTGGTCAGCACTCCATTCTCATGGAAGGTTCACTGGTAGAGACCAATTCAATACTTGAAGCCGGGTCTGTGCTTCCCCCTGGTCGTCGGATCCCAACTGGCGAGCTTTGGGCTGGCAACCCAGCTCGTTTTGTTCGAAAGCTGACCCACGATGAAATACTAGATATTCCAAAACTAGCTGTGGTCATTAATGATCTGATGCAGAACCATTTCTCCGAGTTCCTTCCGTATTCCACAGTTTATTTAGAGGTGGAGAAGATGAAAAAGGCCCTCAACATTTCTATTTGAAAGAAGAGCGTCTAGGTGGAGCTGGTGGTACAATAAGCAGTGGCAAAAACTAGTTGTGTATTTTGTTTTTGTCATCAAAGACTTCAGATTGTTTGCTTTCGGGTCCGCTGGTGAATGCATAACAATGAATGCTAGTGTTCTCTGATGGCTGAATTGGCCTTCCCTTTCTATTGTTTGTTTCAGTAGCTAAACCTTCAAACTCTCTTTGGTTCTTGCAATAATTGAAGAAAATAGCTTGGGCACGTACTACATACTGTTTCCTGAGCACCTTCCTTTTCAAGATTGACCATTTTGTAGAGAGCTGATGATGTTGGTCCTCTCAACTGCTAACCTTGTGGAATTTGATTGTTTCAGAGCTAGTTTTGATAATTCTTAGCACCTGCATTTGCTTATTAACTCCATAGTAAATATCATCCTTCAAGCTATTCAAAATTGGATGCCTGAGGAATCACTGGAAGATGAATTTTACCAGTATCTGGACAGTCATAGCAGAGCTTGATGAGGGGGTAAAGGGATTGGATATGTTTGGAACACTTGTTACTCATCGGATATGATGACATGGGATACGGATGGATACATATGTGAATAAATATGAATACATCAGCTCAATCAGACAATTAATTATGGTTTCTTTGGAAAACTTAAAAAGCAGAGGGAAGAACTATAGAAAGAGCATGCTATTCATAAAAAATAAATCAAATAATATATTTTCTATACCAGAAAAGATGCATTTGGATGCATCCAGTATTTATGAATGGAAAATTCTGGATATATGAAATTTAAATGCCAATAATTTCGAGTTCTCCCATAAATGAGTCACTAAAGGAGAGTTGTGTTCCTTCTCCAATGAAGAAAAGCTTGAGGTGGCCTTCAAAGCAAACACTAGAAACAAGAAACATCACTGCCATTTTGCTTTCATCGGGAAAGATGTTGACAGAGCTCCTCAGCGTCAAAGTCAGAAGTGAGCAAGAACATCAATGTTTGGATAAAGCAAAACAAGAGTTTTAGTCGGTACAAACCCTCGAGGAACTAATTACCATTTACAGGACTACTACTGCCAAGAAAAGTGCAGAGATGGGGAGGCTCCATCGGAGGCACCCTCGCCACCTATCTGAAACATTCCCTGGCAATGGAGATCAGCATCAGTCTCAGAGACCAGAACTCCGCCTACTTGCTCATCCTCAACCCCCGAACAAGAGAACTCCGTTGGCAAGACACGGCCTGAAGCTGGAGAACCAGAATAGGGATTGAGACTGCTGTACTGAAGAGTTGGAACGAGTGGCTGACCCACTGGAATCCTACTAGGAGGCAACATGTGGCGGTCAACACTAATGCTTGAAGTTTGAGTTGGTGATGACAGAAGAGAGAGAGCACACTCGGAGTTGATAGCTTGGGTTAATCCATCAGAGAAAAGCTTGCTGCTGCTGCTACTTTCTACTGAAGGAACAGTGTTGAGGAGTGGCTGACGTATTGATGCTTCTACGGCCGTTCTGCTGAATGCAGCTTTGCCATCTTGTAAGAAAGGGAACTGCTTCCTTTCTTTATAGCTGCAAGAAAAGGATGCAGGAAAGTGTCGTTGGCTGTCGATGAGGTGCAGAGGGGTGTGATGGGTGTACAGTGCATCTTTCTCAGCTTTAACAATGGCAGACCAGTTGGGCTCTGTTGGAGGAGCTTGGGATGTATGTGCACAGGTCGAGAATCTGGTCCCTGCATGCCAAGTTCAAGCCTTTAGAACCCTAATCAAGGCGTCAGCGCATGTTGTGTGCTCCGATCTCCAAACAGCCAGCCAGTAAAATGATTCAGATGACAGAAATTTCACCCAAAAAAAAAAAAAAGCAGGCCTTTTGTTCGCGAAAATGGAGAAATCTAAGAAAGTTCATACCTTGGTGAATCGGAAACAGGTTAGCAGAATTAGCTGATTCTGGTTGAGGTTTCCTTCTGCGCCTGTTGTGCCCATCGAGACGTTTCCTGCAGCTTCGTTTTACCTCATCGAACTCTATCAGCAAGTGAAACCTGTTTGCATCATCAAACCATCAGTCAATCGTGTGGTGCCGACGATGAGGGAAAGGAATCAAACAGATGAACAAGAATTGGAATGTTTTTTTGTGGACGAAGCATCGAATCTTCGAGGAGCTGATGACGCTTAACTGCGGTTTCTATTCTGATACTATATGACAGTACGAAGAAGACAGTGAAGTTATGATCGAAATTTGAATGCTGTTTTCCCCTTTAATGATCCTATTTTGCTCCAAAGAATCCAGAGAGAGCAATTTTGCAAGTGATAGTATCATAAACTCAAGGAAGAAGAAGAAGAAGTTAATCAAGTTGATTCTGCCTGCCAAAAGCAAAGAATTGGAAAGAAGGTCAAGACTTACCCTTTCTGAGTGTTTGTAGAGCAGTATGCATCATCCAGCAAAAGATGCTCAAAGAGAGAAACATACTTCTGAATGACTTCTCTGACGGAAAAAAATATAATCTGCAGACAAGATTATGCTGAAGAAGTTTTGTTTAATTGGAACAGTTTGAGATGTTCAACTTGGATAGTTGGACTCTGGAAATTTTGACCAATATGCTAAGGTTGATTCTTGAGCTGAAATCAATAAAAATATACTAGAAGATGAACTAAACATATATATAATATATATATATATATATATATATATATATATATATATATATATATATATATATATATATATAGAGAGAGAGAGAGAGAGAGAGAGAGAGAGAGAGAGAGAAATCAGGAGCAAAGCATACTCCTGGAATCAGAAAGATGATGCAACAGGGAAACAAGGACAATCCTTGCAAGCAAATGGAACAAAGTAAAATGATAAGAAGAAGAAGAATCCAAGAGAGAAGAATGGTCTTCAGAATGGAAAAGCTGAATGACTTCTGGACCTATGTCAGCTATATCTGAACAAAATAGAGCAACACCAAATGAAAGATGCAGACTTGATTTGCCAGAACACATTAGAAAATAAGGTGAGAACAGCAAGTAGCAGAGGAAGACGTTCAAAAGATTCGGAGCATGCAACTCTTCTCCGTGATCCTCTGAAATCATGGCATGCAGCTCATGGAGACCACTCGAATCAAGCATTTGCAGCGTAGAAGAAAAGAAGCTGGTGCTTTGACCATCACACAGAACCCGAGAAGCCGGGTCGGCCATGAGGAAACAAAGCATGTACTGAGAGCTTTACCATTCAGCTTGCAGGTTGCCCTGTTCTATATGCATTACCTGCTGCACTGCTGACAGAAGCGCTGCTCCACGCCGCCCACCATGACGACGGGAGTCTTGGAGTGGATTTCGCAGACTTTGTGGCGCCGGTGATACTCCCTGCAGTTGCTGAGATCGGAGTTGCAGCCGTCGACCGAGCACGCCGCGTTCTGGCTCCCGGCGCCCGGTGCTCGAGCCCTCTTCGATGGGCTGGAGGACGACACCGCCGTCGTCGTCTTGGATTGGCTCTTCCATTTATCCGGTGAGCCCCCGAGCTTCAGATCGACGGAGCAGTCCGCTCCCTCAGCTTGGCTTCCGAGGTTGCAGCTCGGCCCGACCACTGCGCCCACGCTGGGCTCCGCACTCTGCTCCAGCTCTGCCAAATCCCACGGAGGCATCTTGTAATCCCATTCCATCGAAGCAGGTGCGCGCCCTTCTCTCTTCTCTCTGCTTCCAGCTCGATCCACGAAGTAGCTTTTCCTGGTAAGACGAGAAGAGCAAGGCGACGCAAGGCGTTCAATTCCCAGAGAACAGGAAGAGCAAGGGCAGGCCAAGGTAGGAGAAGACACAGAGACTCCCACCTCCGCGAACCCAGAAAAGAGAGATCACAGCCGTGTGAGTTCCATGGAATCGAGCAACAGTAGGATCTCGCAATAGGTTAGCGAAACAAGTGGACAAGGAGGTAGGTGATGAACCGAGAGGTAAAACCAAGCAGAAATCTCGAGAGCCAAGGACCAGGCAGGACTTAACACAGGACTGCAACGCCAGGAACAGAGGGCCTCTGTTGTCTTCCCAACCATCAAATGCCTTGCATGGTCTCAATCATTGAGCATTGAATAGGATGGGAAGAGAGAGAGAGAGAGAGAGAGAGAGAGAGAGAGAGAGAGACGAGGACGTAAGTTGACATGGAGGTAGGGACAAGTGTAGATATAGACCCAGAGAGGGGTAGGCTAGCATCATTGCAAGTGGTGGAACAGTGAACTGGATAATGCATCAAACCGGGCTAAGATGATGCAGGAGAGGCAGGCGGAGGTAGAGATTCGTCTTTCTACAGGTTCCCACTGGGCTCAGTGACGGTGAGCGGGGCGGTGGCATGGAAAGCGACCGAGTGGTGGTCTTTCCAACTTCAGAATCCCGGATAAGTGGAGGTGAAGGTGGCGGTAGGTATCTCACACTAACCAGTGTTGGGATCACATGCATCCGCGGTTTCGACCTCGCTAACATCTCCATCTCGCTCTCGCTCCGTTCTTTATCTTCCCTCAGCGTTTCATCTGCTCAGCATGTCTCCCTCCGTAAGTACACGTCACAACTGACTCGATCATTCCTTCCGAATTATTATTGGAGGATCTGAATTTTTTTATCATATAAATTTAACAACTTCAGCATTTTTTTTCTGATCTACAAATTTTGAATGTCCTAATTGATTTGGTTAGTTACCGAAGACTCTGTTCCATCGTCACAATCGTTGATTTATGACAGCAAATAACAACACTTTGATCGTCTTGGAAGCTGCGTTGGAGCGTCAGTATTAGCTCCTACTCCCATCAAGTCATCCACACTCGGAGCCTACCAACACCCGCGGCAAGAGCATCGTTAATCATTATTGTTATTGTTATTATTGTTCCTTGTATTTTGGCGGACCCAAAACGTGGCAACGCCCCGACCGTGCAAGTCGCACTTGGCATGACCACTGTCGACCGTCGGATCACATCGAGGCGATCGCCGCAGACTGCTGTCGGCATCCGTCGACTTTTTCGCCACGTGTCCTCGGTCTTGTTCGGGGAGTGCCGGTGCAGGTGTTCCCGACATGTGCCTTTATGTTAACGTGGTCTTCTGGAAACGACGGCCACGGAGGACTTTAGTACGCCGATTGTTTCGCCGTCCATTCCATGTTTTGTTATTTGTTTAGCGGGAGGAATTTTTCCTCTCTTTTTTCTTTAATACTTTGGACTCAGTAAAGCACATCTTTTTTTTTTATTGTTTTATTGTATTTGCCAGTCTCTAATCTAAAGATCTTATTATGGGCCCTTGAGATCTCTTCGAGACAACAAAAAGAATGTAAGAAAGTTTATTGTTCTTTGTTTTAATTAGGTGCATATTATCCCAAGAAAAAGATCCAGATAATGGAAAGACAAAAAAAGATTATCGACTAAGAAAGGGATGATTGGAATGTCACAATAAAACAATCAGACTCTTTTGAATTGATGCAAGTTGATGCATCGTAAATCAAAGGGCGGGTGTGCATAATAATTATGAGCATACAAAAATGCTTTGCTTGCTTCACACACTGGTGGTTGTTGGTTTCTCGCTCCAATTCTGCAATCACATGGAATCATAGGAAGTCACAGAGTAAGAGTGCATCGATTGGCCTCGCCGGAAGTGGGTCGTACCAGCAACGATGGAGTTTAAAGCTTCCATTTGTTGTGGCTTCTGCTCACGAACCCCTAATGCACTCAAAAGCAATCAACCAGGTTAATAAATTTCCAGGTATAAACAAAGAAGAAGCAGAAATCCTATGCCGTAGGCTTTTCCAATTGCTTTTTAGACATAAAGAAAGTCTACAAACTCAGAAAAGAGAGGAGGCCGCGCACCTACAGGAATTCTCAAAGGAGTGGTGAACAAGCTTCCGATTTCTCTTTCCCCGCTCCTGCGCCAGTTTCAGTGCCCATAAAGGCTTTTCCAATAGGGGGAGCATGTCGCACTATTCGGCATAAAGAAACTGTAAGAAAGTTCCTGGTGTGTTTCCCTCGTTGCAGGATCTGCTTTAGCCAGCAAAGTATTGTTGGAGCAACACAGCTGCACTCTTCCTCCGTACCTCATCCACCTTAGCAAAAGCAAATGTCACCATCTGCGGTGGGCACTGGCTTTCAGAAACAAAAGTGATGCATGGCCACAAGGGCCTTTTGTCCTCCATCGAAGGTGAGAGAGTTGATGCCTCTGGTGTTAGGAATGAGGATTCTCCCCAGAGATTTACCCCACCTGCTTTCTCCCCAGAGGCATGGAATAAAACCAAGCGGTGGGCGGCTTAAGTTCTTGCCAAGATCCCTGGCCCTTTACGAGCTAATCCGATGTGTGAGAATGATGGGGAATGGGCTGTTACGGTTTCTCCCTTTCAGCAACATTTCATGTGGCCTTCTGCGCTCAGCTTTTGGTTGGTGAAGAAAGACAGCAGGCGTCCGTCACAGGAAACGACTGAGAAGCCCACTGTTGCTTTTACATCTCATCCATATTTCACTTGCAGGAACTGTAGGCATGGGAGCCCACCGACGACGACGAGGTCCTTGTGAATTTTGTCCTCTTCGATAATCTGGGCAGCAATTTGGATGATGCTAGCGAGTGTTGAATCCTGCAGCACTAGTTTCTGAATTAGCTTTCTTAGGCAGATAAATCAAAAAAAAAAAAAAGGGAACAGTAGGTGGGGCTAGCATAGTGAGGATCCTGCAAATTTCGGAGAAGAAAATTAGGAAAGAAAGATGGATAATCTAGGAATTTACTCGCCTCTCCCGCTACTATCATCATGTTCTTTTTCTTCTCTCTTTTTTTTTTCTTTTTTTTTTGAGTTAAAAAGCTATCATGATCCATATGAAACCTACACGACGTAGCATCAGATATAAACTTGGACCTTCCGCTATGATGCCTACCATTCAAAGCTTTGAAGTCCTGATAATAATCCATCTAAAAATCGTTTCACACGTTTTTCTAGTCATGCTCAGATGCTTCTGTATTGACCATGTTCACTCACTGCTCTCCAAACCGAGAAGAGAAGCAACATCTGTGAGGAAGAAGACCCTGATCAACTGATAAGATATAGGGAAAATGAACGGTACTTATAGTGGGCACGCAACAATGTTTAAAGAGGAAGACACGAGTGGGGCCAGCAAGCACTGGATTTCAATCATGGGGGCATCAAAATCTTCATCTATCAAAACCAAATCCGAGGACTTTCAAGCTGGGAGAGACGAGGCCGATGGTGTACTACTGGCTGTGAGACCATCAAAAGGATGGTAGAGATGGAAGGGATTTAAGGCACTGACATGGGGAACTTTTAAGACGGGAAGGGGCTTGCTGCACTGCACTCCTTGTAATTGACGAAAGGGGACAACAAGTTGGCAAACAGGAGCAGCCTCGTATGCATGTACGAATCCAAGGGGTCCTTTCAGGATTCATACGACAAGTGATGTGCTTCCTGAGGTTGCACATCGCAACGAAACAGCCGAGAGCAAAAGGCAAGAAGTTTTCTCAATCTCTTTTCCCAGGAGGCATATGGCCAAGGAAGAGAGAGAGAGAGAGAGAGGGAGAGAGCCATTGCAGATCACGATGTTCAGGCATGTCATCAAAAGAAACTGCTTCAGAATTTGACCATTTATGTTTGGTTTGTGTGACAAGATAAAAAGCCTTGCAGCAACACCGAGAAAGAAACAGAAGAAATTTATACGGACAATAAGGACACAAACGAAAACCCTAACGCTAAAACCAGACCTGATTTAGTTACTACTGACTTCTACATTTTTTTTTTCCATTTTATGTTCTTCCAAAAATGTCAGCATCTATTCTCTTTGCATTTTCATGCTTCAATCTTCTATTTCTTGTTCTTTTGGGATTCCAATTATACGTTTGGTACTGAAATGAAGCAGAGACTCCAAGTTTCATGAAACGTAGCACAGGAAACTAGTTCTGTGAAAAGACACAAAAGACAAGGGCTGTCCTTTGGGCACATGATGGGCGATGATGTAGGAGGCAAGTCCGTACTCATCATCCTTCACTCACACTGGACGACAAAAACCTCTAGGCCGAAGTGATGTCTCATTCATGTATGCGTGTGATGATGCCTCCATAATCAATTACAGAACATAGCAAAGGAAGCGTGGGAAGCTTGATGCGACCATCTAACTACTATCACCCGATGATAAGAAGAAAGCATGGAGGGAGAAAAACCTGGCACTAAGCTCTACAAGGACAAAAAGATCATCCTTCAAATAGTTGCAGCCAGCAACTTGGCCACAGACCCATTGCTTCCTAAACATATAAAAGAGAGATATATACTCAAATTTAATTTCTAATAGAAGAGATTATTTTTGTGCCTTCAACTCCGATCATTCAAGTCACAAAAGAATAATCTTAACACCAAAAGTTCATTCTCTGAAAGGAGGAGCAAATCAAGCTGATAACAACTACCATCATCTCCATGCAGATCAAAAGAACCAGAAAAGAAGGGAAAAGGATCTCAACACAAGGTGGTGCCCTCAAGTCCGATCTACAAGCCTTTGGATTAGTAGAGGTTGATAACAACAATACCAAATGGTAGTGCTCTTGCAATACATCATATGATGCTCCAGAACAGTAGGAAAGTTATTGGTTTCACATGTGGCCAGTCTGAATGACCGAAAATGAAGTGTCGAGTTGATTTAACTCTACTACATCTAATCCTGCTACATGATCTTGGATTTTAAAAGATCATGCTCCAAGTATTAAATATTTTAAAAGATCTGCTACATGCTCCAAGTATTAAATATTTTAAAAGATTTTTAAACAAAAATTCCTTCTTTTGCATGCAAACCAGGAACATAATCATTTAGGTGGCCACCTGTGAGAAATGACATGATTGCAATGATCCGGATAAGAAAAATCACAACCTCAACTGCAATGATATTGTTGACCCTTAACCAACAAATTTCTGCCAGCTTTTCTCTTTCTTTTTAAAGAAGAGCATCTCGAAGGACTTACTCCAGCAGAGCATAGAAGAAGCTTGAAATAGATGTAAAGTAGTTATTTTACCAATGCGAGCGTAATGCTAAATTCATGTTGTGGTTGCACCACTCGTTCAAAACCCTAAGCAGGCCTACATTGACTTTAAAGTTTGAACCAGACAATAAATGCAGAACTGAACATAGAAGCAGGTAATATGCTTTTAATGCGACACAGTAGTTCACCCACACTGGACCACAGATGGTTGCTGCATGCACCATTGCCATCATACTGGTCACAGTGGTACTGTCGTTGGCCACAGGACACATGAAAACTCAGCATATGGATCACCAGAATGGCTTGCCAGGACTACCCCATTCAAGAGCAGTAAGATAATGATAGAGCTAATAAGGGATATTTAGCTCTAGTCCAGCAATCATAGTTGATGGCAGAAGCAACAAATTAGACATGAAATGGCAGTGTTCAGTGATGATTATGCATGTCTCAATTATTTATATAAGTCCTATATATTGTCCCTAAAGTGTATGTGGACCAAGTAAAAGTGAACTGAGGCCAATCTGCACCACTTAAATCAGCTTGAAAGCAATTAAGTTGCTTGCCTATACAGCAGTGATCTTATCTAATTTATGAACCTACAGGCCTAGTTTTTAGTACAGTGGGAAAGACTGGGCCAGTGCAGCATAGATACACCAAGTTCCACACAGTTCTGCCATCAATAGATGGTGACATTGGTAGAAGGGGTACCCACCACCCATGTGATGGGAAATGAGATGGGCCTTCACTGAGGGAGACAGTCCTGTTAAAGCACTGATAACCCTGCTCTGCATCTTGTGAGGTTCAAACTCTTGCAGTATAACGTTTCACAGTTTTCTTTCGTGAAGTTAAGCTATCACCAAATATTAAAAGCTTGACACATCGAAACAACAGTCCCAGTAATCTCAGTTCAATGGCCTCCTATTTGATACACAGGAAATATCTTCAAGCAAAAAAAACATGGGCTCGAAGACATGATCAACAAGCACATACATGAGATATGAATGTAGTCCATTTGGTCTCAGTATTAAAACTTCAAAATTATCACATAATTCGTTCCTAGTTGTGCAAAAATTGGGTACGTTAGCTTGTGGTCTGATTCTCTGTGGCAAGAAATAAATGTAACTCATGTTCTGAAGGCATGAAACTCATGTCAACTATTTTATACAGAAAACTCATCACTTAGATCATAAAAATAAATTGAGCCTTGAAGATTCCTATATTCAACTTTAAGTCCATAAAAAAAATGCAGGAGTAGCAATTGTGATAAGTGAAAAGTTAGTTTCATGGTACCTTTTGGAGAACCATTTGGCTCGAACAAAAGTGCAGATTGGGATGATTCAACCCACTGCCACGTGAGGCAGCAAAAACAGCCTCAAAGGTCAATTTACAAGCTATCTGAGACTGTTCACATTATCATTTTGATAAAGGTTAGAACTAGTAGAAAATAAGGGCGGAACCTTCAGCTTGAGATTGTAAATTTCAAGAACTTCATTTACTCGATTCTGCTTTATCCAACATGTCGTCTGATGAAGCTCACCAATCTTGATTTTACCAATAGCAGCTCTCCAAACTTCCTCACTGTTAAACATAGAATGACAACTGAGATGGAAAAACTAGAAGGGCTAATAGTGCAAACAGAATTCTTATGCAACTCCTATGCTTTCATTGGATTCTCTCCTTCGGTAGCAGGGCTATACTTGATAGTGCAAACAATTGAAATGCAGCCGGCTCTTAGCTGAACATGATGTTTTTTTTTCACTTCTCGTTTCTTTTGTATCTCTTTGTTTGTCATTTCAGATCTTCCACATTTCTATGCTTGGATATGCACCACATGATGTGTATCCATATCACTAGACATTTTAATCCTTCACCCTCTTTCTACCCTTAACATGATTCTATTTGCTTGCTATCACTATTATTTCAAGTGGCAAAATCAGTTTGTTTTATTTTCAACAAGATTGGCTCTCTTCATTTCAGAAGCTAAAGAGAATAGAGTGCATATCAAAATATATTATTATGAGAACCTTCTAGTCCCTAGAAGACATCCTCTAAAAGGTCAATTTGATCTAACTTGTCAGCTATGTTGCAAGCAACTGGCCGTCAAATAGATGCTTAGCACATTTAATGTCTGCTTATGCCTTAACTTTGTGAAGCTATTGATATGAGTCAAACATCCATCGGATGGAAGATTATTGTTCATGACACCTAAATTATTTTCTTGTGATGTCCCAAAAAGGACCACAAACAGGGGCGTAAAGATAGAGGCTCTTTTTTTTTGCTTTTGTAGGTAACAACCAGCTTCTCGGTGAAACATCTAAATTTCCACAGTTATAGATGCCACTCCTGAAGAAAACACAGGCTTACTCTTTTTTTTTTTTTTTTTTTTTTTTTGCCCTTTCGCAGAACACTCGTGAAAATAAAGTTGCAGCTAAATCAGCAAAAGAACATCTGTATGCAATTCCTAAGCAATGACAAAGCATCAACTCGGCTCAACGACTCTTTATCTTTTCTGTCTAAACCAGCGTTTCATTCTTCAAGCTTAAGACATTTTGACACGAAAGTGAGACCAAAGATAAACTCGAATGGACATAATAGAATTTCATGCTGGAAAAGAAGCTTTAACAGACTGCAATGGTACATAAAAGATAGTCACAATTGCCTTGGTAAGATCGGATGCAGATGCGGTTCAGGCAAATTCAGTAAATCAAATGCGCTAATCTTTACAAGCTATTCTCATATTAAAATCCTTTGGAATTTGCAAACCATTTCAATCACTCTATTTGTGATCAAGTGATGCAACTCAAACGTCTCCCTCGGTATGCTTATCCCACAGCCAATCCTGGAATCTATAATCAACAATACCCATTCAGTTTCTGCTTGGTTCAAACTTGACGGTTGTGTCTCCATGGAATGGAAAAGTTACAATGACACACCAAAATGTCTCTTACTCTCAATCGCCAAATCCTTTCGTCATATAGAACATTAACAGGTTCTTCATCTCATCGGTCTTTTTCCCACGGGAAAATCCATCCCAAACCCCTTAAGGACTGCATTAGAACGGTTCAAGATACAGCCAGTTCACATCAAACCCTAAAAGGACCAAAAGCAGAGAATGCATAAGGTGGAATAGGGTTTCCAAACCTAAAATAGGACAAAGACGTGAATGTGAATCGGAACACATACCGGCCGGACCTCGACGGCGGATCGGAGCGGCGGCAGCGGCTGGATTTCTCTGGAATCAAGAAAGAGAGGCGCGACCTATTAACGAAGGGGATATGGGGCGGGAAACGCTTCCCGCCGTTCCAACTCGAGCCGAGTAGACTCGGACCGGGAAGCGGCGAGTCAAAACGGTTGAGGTGGCCGAGCCGTCGCAGCTCCTCCTTTCGCAGGTATGTTAAATTGACTGGCGGAGGATTGTAAGTTAGGATGCACGCTTCCGTTGTCCGTTCAATGTGATAAGACGAACGGTTGGATGGGCGTATAGGGTCCGCAGGGCCATGTCATTTGCTGCAAGATTCGTGTGAAGGCCGATCTCGGATACGGTGAACGGCACAATGGACGACGCCGCACGGGAAGCGTCAGACGCACCAAGGCTGCACCTCTGTCAAGGCCAAAGGGGGAGGTGGGACCCGAGGAAAGCTCGGCGGGGGCGGCAGAACAGTGCGGAAGCGCCACGCTCCGAACGCGTGGGTGGAAGAACGGGTGGCTAATCTGACACCGACAGTTATAGAACATTAAGCCTACCGTTTCTTATTCTCCAGCTTAATTGGTATCACCTTAATATAAACAGCATGCATATCTTGTGTAACATTTGGATTGCACGTCACAACAGCTAATCTCGATCCTAAATGCATCTAAGCTGTCATCCATCTTTCTCATCGTATGAAGTTCAAAAGATCGCACACAGAGTTTTGACAGATGATAGCTTTAAGAGCAACAAAAAATAGATGAGAAGAATTCCCCTGGCACCTAAAACATAGGGTCAAGAGATTATTGGTATTCTGATGAGAAAACAATGTACATGAGCAGATCTGCAATAGAATGTTCGACTTCCTCGACAAAACCACAAGATAAGAACAATAGGAAAGAAATAGGAGGGATTGTTCGTCATGACGAGCTATTATTATCCTGGTAAAGCAGGCGCCCAACTTGGGAACCACATCCATAGCACCGGTAGATGATACTGAGCACACGCAGCAGCGTGCATGAGACGTCGAACTTACTGATAAAACTCAGATCTGATGGTCGAGCTTTGGTGGCAGCAAAGCGATGATACTCCTCAAACACAGAAGACAGGCACCAGTTCTGTAACTTTCTGAAACAGCCCACAAGACACCCTGTCCGATGCTGGAATAGCATTTGCAGATGAAAGAATGTAAGTTCAGTAGCAATCCAAGGCACTTGAACGAATTTGATGTGCGTCAATGTGATTCTTTTACCTTCCCCCGTTTGCAGTGAATCAGAATTGGATGATTCCTTACATCTGCAAGGACAAAGAAATTGAAATGATTCGACAATAAACATATAGATTGAAAAAAGAGAATTAAAAGTTCAAATTTTGCATATTTGTGTACCAAGTAAGACAGCGAGAGCCCTCATGATAGCATCTTTTGGCAAGGCCTCAACAGACTCCTGCAGGTGCAAACCTTGGTTACATGAAAACCAAAAAAGAAGCAGAATTGTTGGAATCATGGATATTAGCTTTTCCAATTTGTTGTTGTTCTGCTTTTTGCAATGCAATAAAATTCAAAGAGAATCGTATGCACAAACAAGGGGTGATATTGATCTAACCATACCAAACTCATAACTTCACATGAGCACTACCGTTTGCTTGTCAGGTTGGAATCTTTCTTGTGAACTATGATAGAACATCTTTTGTCACAATTCAAGAAAGTAGGCACTCGACCGTTCTTGGTAAGAAGAGATTGGCTACCTTTTTGATGGAAGGGATAGATCATAGCATTATGGGTAATGAACTTTGCAAATAACATGATGTGCTACCCCTCAGGTTTCATTAAAAAAAAAAAAGCCAAAATGTGATTTAGGACAAAAATCAAAATAAGCATGTTTGATCTAAATAATAAGAGTGATCGGTACACATAGTCAGCGCAGCAGAAGAAAAGTGTGTAATGACTGAATTTTTGCCCACTAATGCAGGTTCTAAATTAATAAAAGCTACCGGCGACATTTAGCTTGTGATCATCAAAGAGGTTATTTTATCACATAAGGTACAGAAAAGTGATGATCATGGTGATGTCAATAGAACTGCTAATAAGATCACCATTAAAATTATTACTTTGATTTACTGATTAACAGAGCCAAGGCATAATGAATAACAATAACGACAACAGAACTCCCACAAAAGGTTCAATGAGAACACTTAATGGACTTCTTTACAATTAATCAGAATGTACCAACAGTATAGATTTAGCAAGTGATGATTATATATGAAAAAAACAGCATCAACGACCATGTGACACATTGAAAGCATACAAAACCATGAATATGATCTCTACAGTAAAATCCTGGCTATTATGGTTATGTTATAGCTGTCTCTAATGCTCTAATCTTCTAGTGAGATAAGAGGAGTTTACACTCGAAGGTGTCTGAACTTCAATACCCAAACACTCAACATACAAATCAACAAATGCCGGAAGAGTGAGGTGCTAAATACACTCAATCAAGAGACTACTTCACAAGAAGGGTTCAATCAACTCTTCAAGATCTTGGAGTATAAAAAAATATATCCTTGCCTACCATTGACAAACATACAAAATTTCATAAGATTCTAAAACAATTATCCAGCTTAGTATTATCATTACATCTGATGTCACAAGTAGATTCCTCAGATTGTTAACTTTAATGTTGTATGAGGGGCATGTTTGAATTCCAATTTTTAATCCACCAAGGACGAAAAACTCGTGTGCTGGCCACTCTTTGCACTTTCTCATTGTTGGTAATCCCATGCCATCAAAATACAAACATTCAAATGGATACTACCTTTAAACTGAAACCTTCTCAAACAATTTTCATACAGTCCTGATAACCATTAACACAAAATTCTCCTGACGACGATAAAAAAGAAGGAACTTAGAGCAATCGACGAAAGGCGTTCGCCAATTGATCTCCAAAAGAATTTAGAGAGAATGATAAAGAGAAATTTTCTACCTTGCTTCCTTCAATCCCGAACTGGAACAGACGAATCCCATGGGAGCGAACGAACTCGGCATTAGCGTCCGGGTACGGCTCCGGGCACAAATACCTGCAACCAAATGCCCACAGCAGTCGCTCCAATCCCTTCACCCCCAATACAAAAAAAAAAAAGGAGTACGCATCGACGGAAACAACTTCAGATTCGTGGAAATTCAAAGTCACGAGAAACTCACACGATGGATCGAAGGTTGAGCGTTTCCAAGAAACGGAAATTGGCGGCGGTGGGGAACCCCGAGCGGTAGATCCACCTATCCACCATGTTGAAGTTGGAGGGAGGGAGCAAGAACGATTCATCTCGAACGCCACCCAATCTTCCATCTCCAATTGTATCCGCACCATCATTACGCTCGTACTCCTCGTTGACGACGTCGTCGTCGTCGTCGTCCACCGACAGTATGTCCACGAATTCGCCAAAATCGCCCCCCGCCGATCGGAAGATCATAATATCCCGGTATTGGGATCGCAATGGGATCGAAGCGATCTCCTCTCCTCGCCTCCTCCTCCTCCTTTAAAGCGCGACGCGAGGGTTTCGAAACCAGAGACGGTTTGCAGAACCGTGGCGGATTCGTTTTCTAATTTTGGCAACGGCGTTTCGGATAGAACGAATCCACAACCGATATACTACTTTACGGGACGAATTAAGTCGCGGGAGTTCAAGGAATGCGGTACGATGTGCCGGAGGTGCGTTTGAATAAGCTACGCGGTGAATTTTAATGGTTGTTTGTTGTGGGGCATCCACCTCGTTAGCCAATGGAATCTCAACACTTGGGGGAAGCAGCCGCGGTGCACCCCGGAAGAATTCGTGGTTGTCACGGCTGAGTCACGGTCAACAGGTGCGCACACTCGTCCCGCGCACCCCGTTTCTAAGAGGTCCTTTAGCTCCGGGGCCCACAAAAATCCGCGTGGGGCCACGGTCCTTTGATGAGATGACGACCGCAAGTCAGTTTGGAGTCCGATTCGTGGACGCGTCCGAGACCAACTCGGGCTCTATCGGATCTTTAAGGGCATTTCATCCCTTTGGTAGCTAAATTATGCTTCAATTGAAGATTTCTTACTTTTAAAATCGAGTAGTATCCAAAACTAAACGTGCTATTCGAATTCAAATCCATTATTTCTATCTAAAATCATATCAAATCTGATCGAAGATATCAATACCCGATTTAGTTTCACATCGAAAAATAAATAAATTATATCCATCTTTCATATGCTTGGCACGGTTAATCGTGTTGATAAATGGATTTTGGTTGGATTTTTGTAATTTTTTTTTACATTATTGTTTGTATTAATTAACATTGAATTCCTTTTATAACTTCCCAATGCTACTGAACAGTTTTCCTACCTTTTTCTATCATTAGCATTGATTTAAAAAGTGGGAGGTTTGATTGGCTTCTGAGTTGTAGATAAGGATGAGAATTATTCGGGATACATATTAATGTCACTCAATTTAGAACCTAAACGAATTGTGTTATTATCCAAATACATTATAAATGTGATTAAAGGGTACCGAACCCTATTTAAATTGAGAGAGAGAGAGTGGTGATTATTAATTTAATATGTTAACTAAATCTAACTTGATATTTTTAATTTTAAATTATATCTTAAGCAAATAACATTTCAATTTAGTCTCAGATCGATAGATTGGGCCAATGATTTAAGCTCAACAAGTTAATAGGTTATTTTGCTTATTGATGCACGAATCACGACGTATGATTAGCTACTGACATCTCATCTGTACATGATTGACACATCATCTTCGTTGGATCGACATGTCACCGTTACCAACCCCCACCCAATCAAATGCATTAGCTAGTATCGTTAGCCGTATATCTTTTGGATTCGATGCATCCTGATATTTAACCACGATATCAAATTCAACGATCTCATAGTCACTCGTGTATGCATTTAGATAATTTATTATTCTAGCAATAGCACACGTGCGCTCTTATAGATTCAATACTCGACCAAATCGTTCAAATCTAAATGAGCTTAGCAACATGAGTTTTTGTTGGGTGAGTTCTCAATTGACTCCAAACCCACATCTACATTGAATAATTAGAATTTAGCTTAACACTTATCACATTATGTCAAGCTGTGACTAAAATATGATATCAAAGTTATCGAAATATTGGATATGATGACAGCATAATCATCAAAGTTATCCTCGTTAAACCATCGGATTGGATATGTATGAGATACCTAAGTAGAAAATAATTATTCATAGATGATATATTATTATATTGAACTAAGTGTCATGTACCAATAGACATTTTGAGATATCCATATCTATTATAAGTATTCTAAATTTAGGTAATAATTTTACAAATTTATCTTTAGTTATTTTTTATTATATATAGATAGGAAATATTCTAGCATCAACCACGGAGTGACAACTGGGCATTATCAAAGAGCCAACGTCGAACGATCCAACACACGTCTATAGGAAGAGTAGCTAACCTGATGGATGGTGTACGACCAACTCCGCATCGCCCGGGATAGTACGAGTTGGTGCCACATAGTTTAGGTTCGGACGATCGATAGCGTTATTAGGAATGTACGAGTCGATCGCTTGCACAATCATGCTGAACAAGACATCAACGGTCATCAACAACTCATGTACTTTCGACCCATCCCTATAAGTATAAATATTAACTCACTAACCCGAGGAGCGGGAGGATTGGTCTAACACTATATAATTCACTCGCTAACTCAAGCATTGGACGGGTCAAGTTTGGATTCCCTCTTCGCGACATCGATCTATCATGCAAGAGTACGCCAGAGACCAAGTCAAGTAAGTCCCACCTTGAGTCAGCCATAAAGGCATAGTGGAGCCTCAAGATCTAATCCACAATCAATCTCACCTATCATTACCTCCTTTTCTCTTGGAGACTCGCATAGATGACCTCGTACATTCAGATTAAACCAAGTCGCACCGACTCCCCTACCACAACATAAAGTTTTATAACATATATGATTATTTACTTATGTCTTCTTTTATATTCTCTTTCTATAAAGTTGTAAAAATATTAATTTATTTTATGAATGTACACATATATATTCTTTCATATAAGTAAAATCAAGTAAGTTTTGATAGCACAGAAACAATAGTATAGCATGAGAGAGGTCATTAACTTAAATCATCAAATAGCAATGATGAAATTGTCTAAAGAGATTTGTATGCCTGTGTAGCTAATCAAGTCCTTTTGGCTTATAGCAAACGTAGCAGATAGAGACTATGACCGGTTTATACTATATCCTAACCGTTATTTTGCCTCTGCAATATTAACCTGACTCCGAAACATTGACCGATACAATAAAATCCCGTTACGTTGCACATAAATTACGGAAACATAAATGAAATATAAGTTTTGATTGATCCATACATAAGAAACCGTTACGTACTACTCACATATCAGTTTCGGGGTGACTGTTATATTACCATAACGGACCTTCATAAACTAAAACCCGGGGCCCGGTGGCTCCGCTCGCCACCGCAAACGTCTTCGAGAGAACGAGCGCAAGTGGCTACGGGAGGCAGGCGAGGGGAAACGGCGGAAGGGATGGTGGGGAAGAAGAAGGGCGTGCCCGAGTGGCTCAATAGCCCTCTTTGGTTCTCCAATCTCTCCGACGATCGCCGCAGCTCCTGCTACGAGACCATAACCCTATCTCCGGAACCATCTTCTCCTCCTCCGGCGCCGCCGCGGCCTGAGCCATCCCCTTCCCGGCCGCGGCTCGCCGTGGCTCAGAGGTCGGAGATCGGAGCCCACTCCGGCGAGCTGAGCCCGTCTTGGTCCTCGCCGGAGGAAGAATCCCGCGAGTCCCAGCTCCTGGCCGACTTCCAGATCACGGTTAGGGTTCTGTCACATGGATGCACTGTGATCTTGTTTCTCTCTTATTTTCCCTTAGGATTTAATTGAACTTAGCGTCTTTGGTTCTCAGTTATCCAGTAGGATCATCAACCTCGGGGAGTTGCGGAGGTTGGCGTTCCAGGGGATTCCTCACGGCGTTCGTCCCACAGCATGGAAGGTCTTGAATGATTACTTTTCAAGTTCTTTTTATCCCACTATGGTTGCCTTTTCTTTCAGCTTAGTCACCATGATTTGTGTCAAAATGCTCTTCTTCATTATAACTTGAAATCTGTTTAGTTTGTCGTAGCACAGGTAGTATTTCTGCGTTTAACATGGGGAATCATCAACAATTGATAGCAATTTGTCCAATAAAGAACATCTGACTACTGCTTCTTTTCCATTATATGGGAATTTATTGGTTTTTTTCTTTGTAGTTAACAGCTATTGTTGGGGTATTTGCCACTAGATCGTGCGTTGTGGGCACATGAATTGGAAAAGAAGCAGACTCAATATTACACTTTTAAGGATGATCTTCTACTGAACCCCGTAAGTTTTTCAAGGGTTCTGGTACCAGTTTTGATATTGGATTCTACTGTTTATCTGTTAGGACCCTGTGAGCCCACAAGGTTACAGTTGACATCCATTCGTATAGCTTTTTTTTTTTCTCTCTATTTTTTTTGCTTATTCCAATATGTTCTGGTCTTGCTGAAATATTCTGTTGCTAGTCAGTCAGAGATCACCCGTAGAATGGAAGATTCAGCTGGTTCCAAGAATGAAGACTTAAGTTGTCTAAGTACTGGCTTGCTTTCGAGGTCAAACATTGTTCATGGGGAACATCCTCTGAGTCTTATGAAGAGTAGCGTGTGGAACCAATACTTCCAGGTATTATTTTTTAAATCAAAGTGCGACTTGTGTTGAACAAATGGCCGAGTTATAAACTTAGTCTAATTGAGAATACCTTCTCATGTCCTTTTTATTGCCTTATTAATACTTCTCATGTTGATTTTGTTAGTTTGCCTCTTGTTCTATCTTTCATTTATTTTTGAATGAAAAATGGAAGCCTGATGATGGAGAACCATTCAGTCATTCTAATAATAGTGAGCCTTAGATTGTTACTGATTGGTCAAATAGCAAATTTTGAACAAGTTTGGCATGTTATTTCTCTGCCAGAAATCGGTATACCTTGTTCGACTTTGATCTACAAGTTCATGAATGGAAATATTGCCTTTATCTAGTTTATTGCACAACCAGCTTTTCTAGTTGCAAACGAATTGTAATAGTGCTTGAAGAAAGGCTTTTCCACCATGACTAGGTGTTCACTCCTACATTGCACGATCAACAAATTGCAAAGCATGTTAAGCAGAGCAGTTTTCTGCCTTTTCAGAAACTGTGGGTAATCATATATAAAAAGAAGAAATATATCACTATTTGTACCATGTCTTTGGCATTTAATAAATTAGTAAGGTCTAGGTGAAGGCATGAAGTCTGTGTGCCCTTACTATAATACAATGCAGGATTTATAGGGATCTGTCACTGTTAGTTTTTTTTTTTAATAACTGGGCTATTACTGGGTAGTAGAATTAATCTGTCTTTCATATTATTCTTGGTGATATATTGTTTCGAACCACATACTATTATTCATATCTGGATAGAGTTAGGGTGCTTGGATCTTTTTGAGTTTTATCTGTACTTGTATTTTCTAGTAAGTCAGGTCCTCACAATCATATAGGCCTATCTGCATTTGCATTTTTTGAGCAATCTAGATGTCCTTCATTGCTGGGTGTTGACATATATAAACAAATTAACAATCTACACCAATCAGGAGGCAGAGATACTGGAGCAGATAGATCGAGATGTAAAACGTACTCATCCAGATATGGATTTTTTTTGTGGAGGCTCATCTCTTGCAAAGTCTAATCAGGTGATTGTGTAATTTCAGTGTCATTCAGATTTTTAGCTTTGATGCATCTGCTTCAACTCTGAGCTTCTTTTTTTTTTTTTTTTTGTCTTTTCAGGAAGCTTTAAGGCGCATACTTATTATCTTTGCAAAATTAAATCCTGGAATAAAATATGTGCAGGGAATGAATGAAGTTTTAGCACCTCTGTTCTATGTATTCAGGAATGACCCAGATGAAACTAATGCTGTAAGGATAATGTTATTTATGATGAATAAGTTACATGAATGTTTTCATTTCTTTGCAGTTGTGTCTTCACTTTTTTTACTCTTGATAGGTAATGCCATGATATTGATGTTTAATCCTTGTCTCATAGTTGTAATAGCAAGGTAATTCAATTAGTTTGTTGTACTGCTTGTGGATTATATTGGACTATTTATTGAAGAAGTAATATCAATTAGTTTGTTGTACTTGCGGACCAGACCGCTGTATCTGTCGGTACGATTTTTTTTTTTAATAAAAATTATTTTTGCTTTTTTAATGCTCGGCGACGCCACCGAGGCTCAGGCGACGTCGCCGAAGCCTCGGCGACGTCCCCGAGGCTCCAAATTTTTTTAAAAATTGTTTTTTAACTTTTCGAGCGACGTTGCCTTCGACGCATTATATTGTTACTCGGAAGGAAAAAAATTATTTATATATATATATAATATTTATAATTATAAATATATATACCGAAGAAGTTTCTCGATGCAGATGGGTACGGTATTGAATATGCTAAAGCAGTGTCATGAAGCAGATGCAACTTACCAATCTTCAATTTACTTATTGCTGGTTATTTGCTTTCATTTTGATGAAAGAAAGATACTGAAAAGATGGTATGAATCAAATTACTCATGGACTTATGCAATGGAATTAGAAACAGACTGATTTTTGTCTCTTGCAACTTTAAGTACAAAATTAACTCTTGGATGACTTTTTGTTGAATTATGCGCTAAATGTTTGTGAAGTTTTGTTTCAAACTCATTGAGGACTTATTGGTGGAAAAATTTTTGTGTGACATATAACCGGGAACAAAGCTTGTTTTTGCAGAGAAATATGCTTTCCTGTCTTAATTTTTCCTGTTTCTATTTTCTGAAAAAATCTCTTTTAACCGGTTGCTAATTATTATGAATGCAGTCTCATGCAGAAGTGGATACATTTTTCTGCTTTGTCGAGTTATTGAGCATGTTCAGGGACAACTTTTGCAAGCAGCTTGACAATAGCCTTGTTGGTATCCGTTCAACAATTGAAAAATTATCACAACTTTTGAAAAGGCATGATGAAGAGCTTTGGCGTCAATTAGAAGTCACAACAAAAGTGAGATTTTTTTTGCAAGTTTCGAAGCTTTCTATGATTTTATTAAGTGCATTTTTTTGTTTAGAAGATTATCTGAATTTTCTTTTGACTTCCTTGCTGCTAAACTGTAGTTATTTAAATGAACAGATTTTTATTCTCGATTCGGTAATTGACAATTGCGAAAGGTTATTACCAATAAATAACTCAAAAATAAGTGAAGAAAAATGCGTTTATTGTTTTTGTGCTTTAGTTATCGATAATCTGAACATCTTCGATGAAATACATGCTTAAACAGTTATGATTTGTCTTATTGGAAAAGAAGCCTACATGATAATTTATTGATTTCCTAATCTTTTAAGATCGTAAAAGTTATAGAAGAGCCATATATTTAATTTCCACTTGCAAGATACTGGAGAGGAGGGAGCCGAGAAATGTGTAGTTTAAAATTACAATGTCTTTTGTGGTTTGACCCAAAGATTTACTTATGGTGTACTGGTGCTTTATTTACCATATTGTAGTTGTAGATTGGTAGGGTTTTCCGGTACGGCATGCCTTCACTTACTGATCCATTCTCTTCATGTACACTTAAAACTGGCAATGAAATTTGCTAGATTGATGCATTGAATGATCTTTTGGTTGTTATGTTATTAATGCTTATTTCCTGCAAAAGCTCTTTTATTCTTGCATCACATGGTGCTTTTATTTTATATTTCATCTATTTATTGACACTTTTGTACAAATTATGCACATACAGATTATGCACATTGAACGTAGTGATGTGTGGTCATGCATGCATACATTCACATGATGCAATTTAGAAAATGGAACCTGAATGAGATTAAAGTTCTATAGCTTCATTTGAGGTTGTGCTACACATATAACAATGACTGCCACGGCTACTATCATACCTTGTAGCTATTAATCCCAGAAGCAATTGTTTGCAATGTTTCTGCTTGCGTTGCATGTAATTAGACTTTTCTGTTTGATTATTTTGGCTTGTATATATAAGTATGTATAAAGTGCAAAATGCATTAAGTTGCAAATTGATTATGGTTCTTTCCATCATTTTCTGGCTTTGTTCTAAATTTCCTGGAACAGACTTGATACTTCACCATTGACGCTTTAATGTTTCTTACCGAGCGGACTTGTATTTTGATTTTCTATCGTAACTTTTTGATCACCAGCTGTTTTTTGTGGGAAACTCAGGTAAATCCTCAATTCTACGCATTTAGATGGATCACACTACTACTGACTCAAGAGTTCAACTTTAGTGATTGTCTTCGCATTTGGGATACTCTTTTTAGTGATCCAGAAGGTCCTCAGGTAACGCGGGGCACCATTTCTGCTACCTCAACTTAATTGCTCCATTTGTTTGTTGAACAATTCAACGATACATCTGGATTCTTTTGCAGGAAACTCTACTCCGAATATGCTGTGCCATGTTAATATTTGTTCGAAGGCGGCTCTTAGCTGGTGATTTCACTTCTAATCTCAAGCTTTTACAGAAGTATCCAACTGCAAACATCAACCATCTCCTGCATGTTGCTAACAAGTTGCGAGGACCAACAGTTGACTAACCATTCATTCTTTCTACTTGCTTTTTTTCTGACACTTATGTCCATTAGCCGTTAGCTATGTAAAATCTTAGAACGTCAGACACACGGATGATCAGTGACTCGAGCTTCACAGGTTTCTGGATTCTTAATAAGGATGGCTATTCTTTTACGCTGGGTTTTCACTCCACAACCAAGAACTACTTGACTACATGGCTGCAATTTCCTCTAGTCTCCATGGTCGAATTATTGTGATTTATCAGCATGCTGTTCTCAGAGGAAACTTCGGCACATTTGAGTATTGGAAAATTATGGTAACTGTGGTTCAGAGATGTTTATCAAGAGTCCGACGGGGTTGTTCTGCGGTGGAGTTTTCAACTGTCGTGAGAAAAATAGTTGACTTATAGAAGACTCTAAATTTCACTTGTAGATAATGTGAAGCCTATGCAAGGGGATCATTTTAGGTGTTTGATCCTCTTACATTTCACTTCGTCTTGTTTTGGTACTCAAAATGATGCATTCAAAATGATAGTGGGTGATTATGACTTGATGCACGCATCTATTATTGTGATTAGGAATGTTTCAAGATACCTGCCCCTGTTGTATCTAATCCTGAGGATGCATTGCGTGTTGTGTGGATTTAAACTGTTGTTCTCACACTTTTGAGTAGATGGGCTTTGGCATATCTGTTTATAATGTGATGAGTGGATGTCTTCTAGTTCGTTTGGCCTTCTCAAAGGCGGCTCGCCCCAACCTGACACTAAAGGCAAGCTGAGGATCCTCTCCAACTATCCTTTGAAATTGGAATCTCGACTTCCCGTCGCTCGTCCATCCATCGGTATGAATCCGGGCATTCTTCGTGGGCCCGACGGTCTACCTAAATATCAACGGTGGGTCAAGGCGAAACGCGGTCTGTGGTTGGAGAGATCCTTCCGAACACCGTCCGCCCTTTGGCTACCTCGACGAGTCCGCAGAAGCGAGAAACGACGTTTGACCCTTCGGTTCATAAAAAGACCCCCAACTTATTCGGCATTTTCTCTTAGAATCCCTCAAGAAGGATTTACATTTGCACCCCTACGAAGATGTGTAATTACTTGTTCCATTTGCCAAAGATGCTTGCATACAAGAAATGTAGTGCTAATTCAAAAATAAAATACAATTTTTGAGAGGTTTATATGTAAACGTTCCAAAATTGCATTAGGTGAAGGACTGATACGTAAAATAAATATCGTGGAGGGATTTCCCTGAAAGATGCACCCAAGATCAGGAACTGGAGATCAAGTCATTCCTCTATTTCAACGCCCGGCAGCTCCCACTTTCGTGCTTCGGTCACCCACCCCCTTGTCCGCCTCGCATCCCTCGAACCCTAGAAGGAAGCCTCGAAGGAGGAGGAGATGGCGGTGGAGTCGGCGGTTCTATCGCGGATCGGGCTGGCAGGACTGGCTGTGATGGGCCAGAACCTCGCCCTCAACATCGCCGAGAAGGGATTTCCCATTTCCGTCTACAACCGCACCGCCTCCAAGGTCGACGAGACCGTCGCCCGTGCCACCGCCGAGGGCGGCCTCCCCCTGTCCGGTCACCGCTCCGCCCAGGACTTTGTTCTCTCTCTCCGCCGCCCCCGCTCCGTCATCATCCTCGTCAAGGCCGGCGCACCCGTCGACCAGACCATCGCTGCCCTCTCCCACTTCATGGAGCCCGGCGACGCTATCATCGATGGCGGCAACGAGTGGTACGAGAACACCGAGCGCCGGATCCGCGAGGCCGCCGCCCGCGGGATCCTCTACCTCGGCATGGGCGTCTCCGGCGGCGAGGACGGTGCCCGGAACGGCCCCTCCCTCATGCCCGGCGGGTCCCTCCAGGCCTATCAGAATGTCGAAGACATTCTCACCCGCGTCGCTGCCCAGGTGGACGACGGGCCCTGCGTCACCTTTGTCGGTGAGGGCGGCGCTGGTAACTTCGTCAAGATGGTCCATAATGGCATCGAGTACGGTGACATGCAGCTCATCTCTGAGGCCTACGACGTGCTTAGGATTGTTGGTGGGCTGTCTAATGCTGAGCTTGCGGAGACCTTTGCCGAATGGAACCGTGGCGAGCTTGAGAGCTTCCTCATCGAGATCACTGCCGACATATTTGGAGTTCGCGATGAGCATGCTGATGGGGAGCTTGTTGACAAGATCCTGGACAAGACCGGGATGAAGGGGACTGGCAAGTGGACAGTCCAGCAGGCAGCTGAGCTTTCAGTTGCTGCCCCGACCATTGCGGCCTCTCTCGACTGCCGGTACCTTAGTGGCCTCAAGGATGAGAGAGAGGCTGCCGCCAAGGCTCTTGACCAAGCTGGGATCGGTAGCGGTGACTTTATTGGCGGCCGGTCTGTCGACAAGAAACGCCTAATTGATGATGTCCGGCAGGCTCTCTATGCCTCGAAGATCTGTAGTTACGCCCAAGGTATGAACTTGCTCAGAGCTAAAAGTGCTGAGAAGGGATGGAATCTCAATCTTGGGGAGCTTGCAAGGATTTGGAAGGGAGGGTGCATTATAAGGGCGAGGTTTTTGGATAGGATTAAGAAGGCTTATGAGCGAAATCGGGGACTTCCGAACCTGATTGTGGACCCTGAATTTGCAAGGGAGATGGTGCAGAGGCAGGCAGCATGGCGGAGGGTTGTAGGACTTGCAATTGAAGCTGGAATCAGCACGCCAGGTATGTGTGCCAGCCTTGCATATTTCGACACTTATCGCCGGGCAAGGCTGCCTGCAAACCTGGTGCAGGCACAGAGGGATTACTTTGGGGCACACACCTATGAGCGAGTTGATCGCCCAGGATCATTCCACACTGAGTGGTCCAAGATTGCAAGGCAGAGCAAAACTGGTGCAGGCATCCTTAACTGAGGCAATTTGGTTTGTTGTATTGGTGGTAATAAGTTGATTAGGAGCCATGTTTTCTGGTTGTTGTTATCTTCCCGCAATTTTTAGGTACAATTTTATTATTAAATAACAGGTGCATCTGCTGAGATCTGCCTGCAGAGAACAAATTTTTGTTTATGATAGTTGTGCATCAAAGTGTGATGAATAGACATTACCAGCCTACCTAGATTCTCATGATTTTGTATTTGCAATTTAATCGTCTTATGCCTTCTTGTTATTTGCATATTGGCTTTTCTGTTATCAGGACTGTATTTATTTAGTTCTGGTTGCTTTGATCAAATAGGAGAGTATAAAAATGCTTTCTGTTAAGGTCAATATATTACTGATTATTTAGTTCATGCTGGAACTGCATCTCTGAGTCTTGTTGGTTCACTTTTGTAGATATATGTTCCATACGGTTCAGCTAACTATGTTGTGCAGATACAGCAGATTTTTTTTTTTTTTACAATGCTGTAAATAATGTGGTCGGTAGTTCTTACAACTTTGTCTTATAGGTGGCATATGCTACTGACTCTGGATAATAGCATGTTTAGGAGATTATTTTTTATCATTGCAATGAACCAAAAGTAAGTTTTGACTCATCGGTTGCTTTAATTTGATAATTAAGAAAGTTAAGATTGTGGTTCTAGAAACTTGCTATGCAGTTTAGGCTGCATTTGGATTTTCCTAGATATAGGCCTGATGTGGTTAACTTAGAGCAATGTCCCAGTATGTTCTAATTCTCGCAGATTGTACTGAAGTTGTCATAGTTATTATCACACAACAAAATTGAATTCTAGCTCTAAAGTCTAAATTGTTTCGGTAGGTTTTCTTTTTTTCAGAAATATCATCCTGGTTTCTTGTTTTGTATTTAAAAAATACAGATTCGATTCTCAACAGCCTTGGGATGAGCTAACTAACAAGCTCCCTTTTAATACAAGAGTATATTTGAAATCCTAACCTTAACAATTCAGATGACAGCATAGATACCACCTAACTTACAGAAATGAAAGAGAATCGAATCTCCTTTCTGATGGTTTCTGCTAAGAGGCATGCATGTTGTTGAACTTTAACCATCATGCATGTACTTTGCAAAGAATTTAACACTAAATACTATAATATTCCCGCCTGTTGTCCATGGATGCTTGACTTATGTCATGTAAATCCTTTAAGAGTATCAATGACTCTTACCAAATTAAAAAACCACAGGTACAATGTGCTTACATCTGATAAGATCCTTATCGGCTGTCATGCTGGAGTACTTCCACTGAGAAGCCCGGGCCTGTGTTCTATATCTTGCAAAATCTACTTTAGGCTTGTTTTACAGTTTTCCTGTTCGTCTTAATACAAGGGTGAGTATTGGGAACACTCACTCAATATTAGATACATAATGAGAAAATTTCATGAGAAAACTTGTTTCAGGAAAAAGAAGAAGAAATATATCTCAGTTTTAGAGATGAAGATGTCCACTTTCGGTAGAATTGGTGTGATCAAGGATAAAAGCCTTAAAAGAAAGATGAATTTGAAGGAGGAATGGATAGGAAATGTGTTGTTTAAAGGAAATTGATTGACATTCTGCTTGTCTGCCAGTCATTCTGACTCCTTCAATGCTACCAATATGAAAAAAAAAACAAAAAAGGTTCCTCAAAGTGACCTTTCATGGCTGAATGCCAAGGATGGTGTATCTTGCTTCAAATCTTTGAAAACTTGCTCAAATTTGTCCAACCGGGCTTAAGATGTGCTTGGAAGTCCATGCAAATTAAGTTTTTGTTTTTCTCAGCAACTGTCTGATATTATCAGTGTCAATATTGAGTACCGTTATGCTCTGAAGCAAGGATGGATTGAACTTCAATGTTGCAAATATTCAATGGCTATCTGGTAATTAGTTTTGTTGATGAGGAAATGAAGCAAGCATTCACCTCCTACACCTAAATTTCTTTTGATAAGGTGCTTTAGACAATGAGTACATCTGTGTTTTTATAACCACACTATTCAGAAGATGGAAGAGCCGAGGGAAGATGGATACATCAGAATACAAAAGAATATGGAATTTAGTAGTTTTGATTTTGTTGAGTGTTTGGTATCCTTAGTAGCATTACTCTAGCAAGGTTTACCAAAGGCTTATTGGATCAGCATGGGAGGTTAAATAGCCAACATTAGCCGATCAAAAGTAAAAAACAATGCTTCTGTAGTGTCTCATGGAAGAACACTACCTGTTGGTGTTGGCAGTGGCATTATGTTGGAAGGATATGTTAGGCTGACATGGTTGGCGGTTGACACTGCTTGGTATGGATAAGCCATGATTCTTCATATCACTGGATTACAATAAACTGATATCGGTAGTATAATATGAATAACCCATGTTAAATCTATTTGAATGCCCAGTTATTCTACATTCCTTGTGCTTATCATTACTGAAATAGACATTTATATTGTGGGCTGTGAGTTTTCTTTGTCATGTATGTGTTTTTTGAATAACAATTTGTCATGATGAAGAACTTTTAATACTTTCTCAATTCTTACCCTAAATCCATATGTTGACGTTGGTAATCATCATCTCTGTTCATTCTTCTTTTGTAATGATTTTTTCTTGTGACGAGATTGTCGCAAGATTTTTTCTCCTCTCTCTGGATTGTGTACCTTCAGGCTGCTCATCAATTGAATGGTTGGGTTATTCTATTTGTTTATTACATGTACAGAAGCTGATTACTTGGCGTAGCTTTGAAGGACTGTTGGAATCTTGGATTAGGATGTTGTTTGAATAGTTGTTGTCAATAACATGTTGGTTTAATAATGCAAGTGGTGGTAATATGTTCCAACTTGCATCTTCAATCTTGTGTGCATCATAAATATGCATGTAGTTACTTGTTGGTAGTAGTGAAGAAGCCAACATTGGTATTACTTTTATATGAGCCAAGCCTTAAGAAATATCAGAATATTTCTACTCTGTTTTGTTCTGTAGTCATCCTCCAATGCATTCTTTTTGTTTCTCTGTGCAAAAAGTTGGGTATCACTTCTCTGAAATATTGAGTCTTGGAGACTGGTTCTTCATTTTTGCTCTGGTATAGAGCTCTTATGTCCTCTTCTCATTTCTTGTAGTATCTAATTTCTTGACAGTGAATCCAAAGTCTTCTTCGAATTTGCAATTGCCTATTTCTCCCAGGTCATGGAAGATCACATCATTCTGTTCTCATGACATGTCTAAAAGCATCTCTTGCCCTCTCTTTACTCTTCTCCATACATGAGTACCATCACACATAGCACTTAGGCTTTTCCCTACATATTTATGCTTGCCATGATTCTTCCTTCACTTGATGCTTTGTGTGCTAATGAGGTAGAACTGTTGTGAGCATGTGTTGTCTTCTCTCTTGGCAAATGAACTCTCTTAGAAGTAACATGTTCAGTAAAACTGGTGTATTTTGTTAGATTGTTCTAATATTTTCAGTTCTTCCTGTTATCTTGTTAATAGATTGCACTAACATGTTTGCTCATGCTTTTTGTAAAGGTTTTTAGTTTGATTACAATGATCTTTCTTGATGGCATGTTTCCCCTATGAACTAGTGACTGCTGATTAGAACATTTCAGCTAACCAAGAATAGCCAAAGTCTTCTAGCTTATAATATAGTTGTTATAATTTGCAGTTTTCCCCTCATTACATTAAGTTAAGACCAAGTCTACGTGACATTTGAATATAGTAGTCAGCAAAACTCTTTAACTCTCCGTGGTTTTGTATAAAGAACATGCTGTTCTCCTTGTGATCTACACCACAATAGAGCAGCAGGCAATGGCACTTCCTCTGCTGCAGTTTGTACTGTGGGCGACTGGTTCACTGGCATGCTTAGCAAGTGCTGTTGTCGTCAGAGCTGCAACTGCTGCCCTGATAACCTTCGTCAACCTGTTCAAGATCCTCGGAGAAGCCTGCAACGACGCGGTCGAGCTCGCCCGCGGCCTCCTCGGGTGGGCGCTGCAGTGCGCGCTGGAGCTCGTCAGGGACGCGGTCATGTCCCTCCTCCCGAGCTTGCTCGAGGCGCTTACGAGCGTCGCGGCCGGGGCTCTCCGGCTCACGGTGTCGGCGGTTGCGGAGCTACTGGCGACGAGCAGGAGCGCGCTCGACGCGTTGGCCGAGGCCTTCACGCTGGCGCGCGACGGGGTGCTGCAGGTGTTGGTCGCGATAGGTGAGAGCATATGGAGCAACTGCCGGGATGCTGTAGAGTACATTGTGGACAAGACTTGATGATGGTTAAGACGTTTGGTTCCATCGAGCATGATGCTCGATAACCTCGAGCTTTCTTCTCTTTGATAAGAGAAGAAGAAAGGTTTGCCTATTACAGTGTCTTCACAGAGAGATGAACAGCCTTATGAGTTGGCACTTTGCAGTGTCAACTTTTCATCCCAAAAAAAAAAAAAAAATCTATTAAGATATCAAAGTTCTAAAAATAGGACATATATTTATTATTCTGCAGATGGAAAAATAACTCCTCTAATAAAAAAATAATTCTCTAATTCTTAGCAAAACTGGTACATTCGGAAAGCACGTTGATCAGCTAACTCGATAAAGAGTTAGATCATCGTAAGATCCAAAACTCAAATTTAGTGTTCCTCTCGAGTATCCTATGCTATTGATTCTTCGTCAGAAGTGGTTGAAGTCATAAACCGAATTCAATTAAAACTAAGGAACCAAAAATGACATGTTCACTAGAAACATCGGTCAAGACACTTAATTTTTCTCTCTATTTTTTTTAGAAAGATCCAAAAGACAGTTGTTATTTATCTCGAGCACAATAATTGAGTTTGGTAATATTGATTTTAAGTGGGTCAAGTTGGCCCATTAATTTTGTATTCTTTTGTTAGGTGTATGGATAACTAAGAAAGAGAAGAAGAAGTTGTTCCGAGAAAAGGACAAGATTTAAGTTGGCATCAGCATTATTACGTGTGTAATTATTATATTGGTTAATGATCTCCAATGATGCCAAGTTTTTGAAGGATGGAATCTTAGCTTGGTTACAGGAGATAATATTCTTCACTTGGAATAATTGAAAAATTATTCATCACCTACGTGCACAAATAATCAAAGTAGAGAAACATAAGTTTTTTCTATTCATTATGATGAGGAAGAGAAATATAAACTTTCTTTTTTCTCTTTATCATCAGGATGATAATCCTAAATCCTCTTTTCTTTTTTTATGATAAAAGAATGTTATCGTAAACTTTCTCTCTTCATCGAATGTATAAAAACACATACTAAATAAATAGAAAAAGAAAGACTCGCTCCTTTTGAACTATTCAAGTCTATATTTTTAGGAATCTTGTCAAAGATAATAGATCGAAAAATCTCTCCCGACCTCGATTTTTGTGTAGGTAACATCTTGAGAGCATAATATTTTTATTTCGGGAGCATAATATTCTCACCTTAAAGACATATCACACATTCGTTTGCATATGATTCTGGATCACGTTGGACTAATCAAAACGTCAACGACATTTTCTCATAACATGCATATATGATATGCATACTAAAACTGAATTAACTTTTGGATTCTACATTTAACTGCTAACTCATTTTTATTATTATAGAAATCAATTGGCTGAGAGATCTCTAACTTACGCCTACTACTGGACCTTTTTCTAACCCAACATAATCCGTCTTGATCTTATGATGTGAGCTTATTTAGTTTGATTTGTATGCTCTCCACTTTCAACTACAAAAATCTAACACCAAGTCAATCAAACACCATATTTTTGGGATCTAAATTTGAGGTAGGCCAAAGTTGATAAAAAAAAAAAAGGAATAATAATCTCAATCACAAGGTCAAGTGGAAGGCAAGATCGAGATAATATAAATGTTAGGTTGGGTCAATGTTGAACTTCATCTCGGTCCCACTCAACCTTACCACCACGAGTTCACTAATTTGAGACTATGACACAAAATTTATGACTTTTATCGAGCCAAACAAATAAGAATTAATATATAGCATCGATAAAATCTTATTATATGATTTTTATTTTTCATTCGTCTTCGTCTTATAAATTAGATATTTTCCTAGCATATGTCATTCAATTATTTCATTGACTCATTTATTTATTTTTGGGTTAACTTTGACGACAGTACGATGTTAAAATCTAAAATAAGAGACTAATAGGAATCAAACTGGTCAATGATGTCATATATAAAATAAAATAATAGAGTGATCCAAAACTTATTTTCCCAATCTTTGATGGAGGTTTGACCATTTCATGTCTCACTATAATAATATTTTCTATGGAAAATGAGGAATCAATTTTGACTGGTCAACCCCCAATTGATTGCTTCATCTTCAAGATGATGCACACAAATGTCATCATTTCACCTACTCCTGCTTTGTTAAGAGAGGAGGCAGCTGAAAGCCTACGGCACCACAACATGACATCCGAATAGCTTATATTTCATTTGCCATATTATGTTGACATGTCACCCTCCTTGATGAACTTGGACGTGCATTCAGTCTCCTACACAATCCACCCTTTGCCCTACTGCGGCGAGGGTGGGTCCCATGATCGAGGCTGGCGCGTACGCAGAATTGCGTGTGAAACGAGATGTGGACGCACGCACAGGATGGCGGGCCGATCTGCCACGTGGGCAGACGATGCCTCGCCCTCGCCGGTCCCGCTCGTTGGTCAGGCTGACGTGCGAACTTACGTGGAGTGGGAGGGCAGTTCCGTCATTTCGTCGCGCGCTCCGCCGCTAGAAATATCTCCTTCCACCGCCCGCCAACGCCCCATCGATCCCCGCCCGGCTTTCCTCCTGCCATGGCCGCAAGAACCATGCGCGCCGTGCAATACGCCGGCTACGGCGGTGGCGCCGCCGCTCTCCAGGTACCACCTTCTTTCCGATACCCTCTCGTGCTCTCCCCTCTTCTCCCTTTTCTCTCGATTACGTTTCCTTTGGCTTCAAGAAACAGATCCATGCTCTTCTGAGGAAGCCCATGCTCTTCCGAGGAAGCTGAACTGAGCCTATATGTACACATCATAGAATCTCGGTGGCAATACTGCACCTGAAACTTTTCATGTGATACCAGTAGGTTTGTTCGCTTCCATGCTCTTCTGAGGAAGCTGAACTGAGCCTTTTAAGTACATGTCATAGAATCTCGGTTGCAACACTGCACCTGAAGCTTTTCCTCTGATGCCCTCACCTCACGGTCAAAGGTGGAGTAATCATGTCAGTAGAGTGTGAAGAAGATTTAAGGTAGGGTTTGACTTTGTTTAAAGAAGATTTGATGGTTTCCACCACAAATCCGGCATGTCTCTGTTACCAGCCATCGTTTGTAAGCTTTGTGATGAGATTGGGGGCTTACATGATTGATTGAAGTGCTGCATTTTTGGCTTCAGCATGTTGAGATCCAGGTTCCTTCACCCAAGAAGGACGAGGTGCTCCTGAGAGTGGAAGCAGCAAGCATCAACCCAGCTGACTGGAAAGTCCAGAAGGGAATGATGCGGCCTTTTGTGCCATCCAAGTTTCCATTTGTTCCAGGTGTACATCCCACTTCCATCAACATCTGCATTGGATTGAACTCGAGGCTTCATCTCTCCCTGTGCAGATCTTATTGTCTTGAATTGCTACTTGTTTTAGTTGTAGAGGATCAGAAACTGAGTCCTGTAAAATGTTTGGTCGACAGTATCGGATGTTGCAGGAGAAGTTGTTGAGGTTGGACCTGGCGTCGATGGCTTCAAGCCAGGAGACAAGGTGGTCACATGGCTTGGATTTGTAAGAGCTCTGAGCCTTCTTCTTCTTATTCTTCTTCTTCTTTTCTTTTTTGGCTTGGATTATGTTCATATGCTTGGAAATTAACTGGCACAATTCTCATTCGGACTGCTTTGCCTCTCTCTGTTCATGTCAAATGAGCTTCTCTAATTCTCTGATCTTGCCATCTTTCTCTGTTCATATCACTTCAAGTTTTGTACTGCTTGATGCATATGATCATTTAAGGGTTCTTCTTCTAATTCTGTGGTGGACTTTGGATTCCTTGCATCTCTCTCTCTCTCTCTCTCTCTCTCTCTCATGTCCAATGAGCTATTCGAGTTAACCTTTAAGCTGCATATACTGGCAGAAAGCAGGTGGACTTGCGGAGTACGCTGTTGCACCAGTAAACATTACGGTCCACATTCCACCTGAAGTATCAGCCGCAGACGCTGCGGGTCTGCCTATAGCGGCCTGTACTGCTCTACAGGCGTTGAGGCACGCCACAACCAAGTTCGACGGCACCGGCGATCCAGCAAACGTCCTCGTCACTGCCGCCTCTGGCGGTGTCGGGACGTTCGCCATCCAGCTCGCCAAGCTCGGAAACCTCCATGTCACCGCCACCTGCGGCGCCCGGAACATGGAGCTGGTGAGGAGCCTGGGCGCAGATGAGGTGCTTGACTACAAGACCCCGGAAGGCAAGAGCTTGAAGAGCCCTTCGGGCAGGAAGTACGACATCGTCGTGCACTGCACCTCCAGCGTTGGCTGGTCCAGCTTGGAGCCCAACCTCGCAGCTCACGGGAAGGTCGTCGATCTCAATCCTTCGCCGGGGGGGTTCCTTCGTTCTGCTCTGCACCAATTGACCTGCTCGAACAAGAAGCTGGTGCTGCTGATCGCAATGGTGAACAAGGAGGACTTGCAGTTCCTGGTTGAGCTGGTGAAGGGAGGGAAGCTTAGGACGGTGATCGACTCGAGGTACGTACTGGGCAAGGCGGAGGAGGCCTGGGCAAAGAGCATGGAGGGTCATGGCACTGGTAAGATCGTCGTCGAGCGTGACCAAGTCATGGACATTTAAATATCAAGCGTTTGATCCGAATTGTATCAAGATTTGTGTGAATCCAAGTGAAATCATTGCAAATATGATGCCGAGCAGTTCGATTGAGGAGTTGGGGATTCACTTGCCTGCACGCGTTTCCTCGGAGACCTCCATTTCTGCACTGCAATCTCGATTTGACGGCAGACAAGCCATATCTAAAAGATCACAAATACGTTTTCCGTGAGAAATCTTGAATGTCGTTCACCAAGATCGATTTCCCATTGTGATCAACATGGATCAATCATGTGGCTCCCGCGATAGGGCACGGCATCGGCCACGGCGCAGGTCCCATCGTCTCCTGATGAGAATCCCGGTCCCCAACCCCGATCTCCTCCGATGAGGGTCTTGCGGCTATCGGAATCGTCGGTCACGATAACGAAGGTGCAGGGCGATGCGCTCGGAAGGGCCCACGGGGCCGATGGGCTTCGACGCAGCGTCGTCCGGCTCGTCAACGTCGCTGTCGGAGGCGCTTCGATCGGTCATGGGCCCGCTGCGGCTCTCAAATCCTAGGGCAAGATTCCGCCTTCGGCGGAGCTGGCGAAGAACTCGACCGCAAGGAAGCTTCCTTGGCCCGGCAATCGATCCGGATTTCGCGAATCGTGTTCGGCCTTTGGGTCGACCGACGACATCATTTCCGGCTTTCGAGGGAAATGGAGTTCCTTCTGTGGGTCCCACAAGAGGCCACCAATTGATCCAATCGTAACGAGGGTAAAGAATCGAGTAATTCTTCGAAAAAAAAAACACGTTTCATCGTGGGGTATCCAGAAACACGTACCAAACTTTACGGAACCCATCGTACGTGGCAACCACCCAACAGGCTCGTCATAGAGCCACGTAAGATGGAACGATTCGGGGGAGGAACTTTGGGGACCAAACAATAATAGTAATTCTCTTCGAATAGATTCGGCATGGGAAGAGCGGCTCAAAGGCATCCTCTTCCCTTCTTAGAGCCGCGGTGGAGGATTTGGGGCTCCAATGTGCGCCATGTTTTTGCTGAGGATACCGAGTAAGAACAAGGCCATATCAAGCGTCTCTCTCTCTCTCTCTCTGTGAATGGGAGTTACTGAGACATAACTGCAAGTGAAGGAATTTGAAGCATGTTGGTCTCCGTTTTGTGTGACCGATGACACATGGAAATAAATGCCATACGAATCCATCCTTTGGTTTTAGGAGTTGGATTGTGATCTTGATGGTAGTCCTTGGAAATCAATGGAAAGAGAAGCCATGAGTTCATGAAACGAGCACCGCCTTCATCTAAATTTTACCGCACTATGCTGATGAAAACAGAGTTGCCGAAGCCAAATCGAAGTTCTGAACTTGACCACTGAAAAGATCAACCTGTATATGGAAGATAGAATCTAACTATAATTGCCTGTAAGTTGACTGGCTATGATCTGGAAGAGATCCTAGACTTGGAGAGTTATGAGCTACTCCTAGATAGCAGCAGCGACATCACCGTTCATTAACACGGGTGAGATTGCGCACCTTTAACTGGCCTCCAAGTGTAGGTGAGTCCAGTTGACTGTGGTACATTCCACAGAGCTGTCAAGGAAATAAGAATGCTGCCTATCTTGCCAAAATCTCACTAACATGATGAATTCAATGAGTAGATTTTGTGATGTGAATCACAACCTAAACAGCAAAGAATCACTCTTCTGAGCTGTAAGTAGGAAGTTCCACTTAGGAAGTAGATGCTCTTCATAAATACATGTTCTTTAGTGCATGGATTTTATGATCTCTCAGTGAATGTTCTTCACTTGGAATGAGTGAGAGAAAAAATTATCACCTCTCTGTGTTCCAATCTCGAATGATTGACCTGAGCAAAAAGCAGCTTTTCTCGAATCCCAAACCCCTCCTTCATATAATATTAAGGGTCTTCTTTCATTGACATTTGATGATTCCAACTTCTTACCCCCTCATAATGCCCATCTCTTTCTGTGACTCCAATGATTGTTGCAGGAAAAGAAGAAGCCAAGAATTCCTCCATATTTCAACATGGTTTTGAGTAGTTCCCATAATCAATGGCTTAGGGTGGCATGTAGGTGGGTGTGTATGCATTGAACTATGCTATATTTTAATGCACTGGGGCAAGAGGTTGGGGGGGAAAGGGAATTGGTGGAAGCCCACCTCCAATCAACTTAGTTACTAATAAACAGTTGGGTTAGGTGAAAGAAACACATCATATTTCTTTTTCGTTGTGTCAGCACATCTTGATGCTTCATGTATGCCTACTCTGGCACAGATTAGCAAGATCAATGGAAGCATGGGCTTTTTCTTGATCTTAATGAAGAGGTTGTTCTGCTCATGCTGATTTCCTAATTGTCAGAGTCATTCTGATGATTGTAATATAGTTCACAGTCACATCATTGCTCATATTTGCATTACACTGTTTCCCTTTGGGAAATAATTTTTTAGCTTTTTGCCAACAACCTTTCCTATTTTTTTTTTATTGGATGGCAACAGGTGATTGAATTTGATTCCTAAAGTTAAGCAAGACTTGAAGCCACCAACTATCTTCAACAACTGAGATATTTGCAGGAACAAAAGTTGCCTTTAGGTTCTTCTTTCTTTCAAGAAAACAATTAAAAGAAACAAAATTTGTCTGAGCAATCAAAAACTGGTTTATGTTATTTTTTGGTGAGAAAAAGAGTGCTTCGGAAGTGATAAACACTGGTTTTCAGCCACAAAAAATGCATCTGCAACAGTGTGTGTCATGAAAACAATAGAATTATAATTGTGAACAATTATTTCATTTTATTTTTTCAGTTGCTGAAGATGTAGTCACTGACAGCATGTTAATAACTTGTAAATGAGATTACAGCTGATTATAAATTTCATTCACACCCACAAATGTGAATGTAAATGGATTGAAGGGACCTTCAGTCTCATTTGACTGACAAGAAAAATTCTTTGTTCTGTGGTCTTTACCCATTGGTAAGTGTGAATAATATATTGAGACCAAGAAATAAAAAGAAAGAACATGACAAGCATTAGCCTTCGCTAAAGTTCTTTCTTCCACTGTTGGACATGGGATCCAAGGATGATGGATGGGCCATAAAGTGAGAAAGCATTGTTAATAGGTTGACATTACCAAATGTGGGATTCCAACATTTTTTAAGCTCATCTCAGATTTCCTATGGTCAACATCACACCATTGTCATTGTTCCAACTCATTGAAATGCTGACATGCAGCTTGCAGGAACTCCAAGAGCAACAGCATATGACCATGATGAGAAGAAGGATTCCATGGAATGGAGATTCACTCTCTTTCAATCAGTCAGATCAACCCTTGAAGAGTCTGTCAATCTTTCCTGTGATTTGAAACCTCTTTGTCTCCGTCTCTCTTCTCTCTCTTTTCATGAAAATTACAAGAAAAAGAGAGGTTTGCTTACAATTTTATTGATCATTCACCCTTTGTTAAGTTGAGATTCACCACATGGATTTTAGTCAGAGACTTCTGACTTCCTACTCTCCTCTTCTCATAGGAACCACAAGAAAGAAACAAATGGCTTAGGATGTATTGATCTTTCACCCCTTGTTAAGCTAAGAACAATTTATTGCTCTCAGGATATTATCCTTAAAAACCTCCCATTTTATTTCTCTCTCTCTCTCTCTCTCTCTCTCTCTCTCTCTCTCTCTTCTCATAGAAATTACAAGAAAGAAAATGTTGGCTTAGAATTTACTAAGCTTTCACACTTTGTTAAGCTAAGAACTATGACCGAAACAATTGAAAGGTGAAACCCAAGAGATTTTTAATCTCAAAATCTTCTCAACTTAGTTTCTCTCTCTTTCTCTCTCTCTCTCTCATATAAATTACAAGGAAGATAATGCTAATCAATTACCTCTTGTTAAATTGAGAATTCTGACCAAAAACACTTGAAAGGTGAAACCGAAGAGAATTTTCGAAGGAATTCTCAACTTATATGTCTCTCTCTCTACATCTAGTTATTGTTTTGGACAAGGAAAGAAGGAAGTCGAAGCCCCTCAGGCAGTTCTTTTCCTCTTCTCTCTTTCCCTGAAGCTAAGCTAAGCTAATTACCATTAAAGGTATCCATTAGTAGAGGGGCATACACCGACTCTTGCGTTCAAAGCTCGGAATCCCCTCCGTCCATTGCGCTCTCTCAACCTCCCCATTTCTCTCTCTATATATATACTTAGAGCTCAACGACTACACCTTTCTCCCTCTCGTCTCTCTTCTTCTTCTTCTTCTACCCTCGCATTCTTGGTTCTTCTTCCCAACCTTGCCATAAAAATCCGATCTTTGCCTCTTTTTCGCGCTTCTCGCTGCAGCCTTCACCCTCGGGAATGGAAAAGGAGCGATTTTTCGGCGTGAACTGGCAGTCGCATGACGCGACGATGCTGCCTGACATGAACTCCGGCGGCGCCGCCGACGACCGATTGCCGCCGACCTTCCTCAACCTCGGCTGGGAGCAGCTGATGCACCACAACGTCCAGTCCGGGTCGTCCCTCGGTTCTCTCGTCTCAGCGCTGTCCTCCAATCTGCCGACCGTTAACGACAGCGTCGTCATCCACGAGCTCTTCGGCCAGCTCGGAAGCGTCTGCGACGCCGGGGATTTCCCCCCGACCTCGTTGTACCACAGTGCTAACGTGTCCTGTTACAGCGCGCCGCTGAGCTCCCCCCCGGAGTTCAACCTTTCCGTGACGGATCACCAGCAGCTGGGCTGGGGAGGAGTGATGCCAAGCAATCAAATGGCGGCAGCGCAATTCGCGCCATCCACCTCGGATCCGGCGAAGAGTTACGACTTGCTCAGGAGCCAATTTGGGTTCCCAGAGGCAGGGAAGCTGTCGAGGGTCTCGAGCAGCCAGTCTCTGAAGGCAGCCGATGGGTCGCAGATGGGAGTTCCGGACGACAGGAAGCGTGTCCCGGTGACGGACCCGGAGAGTTTGGAGATGGAGATGAGGTCCAAGTTCGGTGGCAGGGCATCGGGAGCTTCGACGCCGGACGAAATGGGGCTCGGTAATGCCCAGGAGGCATCGTCGGCATTGGATACAAAGATCAACTCGAGGAAGCGGAAATCCAAAGTAAAGGAGGCATCTTTGTCATCCTCCAATATGAATCATCCCAAGGTATGCCTCAGATTGATTGCTCCACCAAATTTCTCATCCAATTTAGTTCATAGATCTCTTACCGAACATTAAAAGCATGAGAATTCCTCGACTGCAGTCCACCGACGAGGACAATTCGGATGCAAAGAGATGCAGACCAGCTGAAACCAATGGAGCTGGCAAGGATGCGGCAGCGAAGCCGAAGACCGAGCAGAACGGTGATGCCGGTCATGAACAAGGAAAAGAGAACAATGCCAAGCTAGCAGAGCCTCCCAAGGACTATATCCATGTCAGGGCAAGAAGAGGGCAAGCCACTGACAGCCACAGCCTCGCCGAGAGGGTAGGCAAAGAACACTCCTCATCTGTTATCAGCTTCCAGCCTTCCTAATTTCCAGTTTGTCTTTGCAATCTTCACCCTCCCAATTTACCAGGTCAGAAGAGAGAAGATTAGCGAGAGGATGAAGCTCCTGCAAGATCTCGTGCCGGGTTGCAATAAGGTCAGCTCACAGATCTGTAGTTTGGTGCTGCAACACATCGGTTCTTGATCCAAAAGTGTAATCTTGATGCCTTGAAATGTAGATCTCCGGCAAAGCTCTTAAGCTGGATCAGATCATCGGCTACGTGCAGTCGTTGCAGCGCCAAGTCGAGGTATAGAACTATAGCCATCAAAGCAAAGCTAAATTATATCTCAGCTCAAACTTCAATCCTCTGCTTTCAGTTCTTATCGACGAAGCTGGCCACCTCGAATCCTCAGCTCGACTTCCTCCCAAAAGATGTAAGGCAATTGAATTCTCTCCGAACCGTCATCTCATCTCTGTCTCCATTGCCACAGCAAATCTATCCATTAGACATGACGAGTACTGGATTCTCATACGCTCAGCAACCTCTGCAGAGCGTCGCAACCGTAAACCCAACGAGTTCCTCCCTGCACCGACCGCCGCTTGATGGATTCACAGATGCAACCTCTCAGGTACTGATGCTGAAATGAACCAAATGTGCATAAAGATAAAAGTGTCCGATTGAAGCGATGCTGGTCTTCTGCAGCTCGGGAATTTGTGGGAGGATGATCTCCAGTATGCTGTTCGGATGACCGCCTTCTCCCAAAGCTCGCTTGCAGAGTGAACCGACTCAACCTGGTCACGCCATGAACTCAAGAATGATTTAGGGGAAAGGCCACGATGTCGCACGCTGAATTCAGGGACAAGCTGCATGAATATTGCTTATGATCATTTGATTTCATAGTAAATTAAAGGACTTCTGTGTGTAATCTGTGGAAGAAGTTGAGTCCATCTTCAAGAATTGCTGCTTGGTTTAGAGAGATGGATAACTCTCGAAGATGAAATGAGATGTCTTCTCTCATGCTCTACATTTAAGTAGCACCTATTTGAGCCGGAGTCAACCATAAACCAAGCGGAATCTGCAACCTCTCTTTCAATCTTATTAACCTGAGCCACCTAACACTGGCAATATTCTTAGCAGCTACCCGATTGTTTATGCTATCAGCATTGCAGGTACCTTCGGTAATGAAAGGAGTGGCATCAGATTGACTAGGTTGGCAAACTTGAATTTGACAAGGACCAATCAAGGAGACAACCCTTGTCATGAAGTCGGATCACCAAGGCTTTACAGATCATCATCATACAAGAGAGTAGCAATTTAGCTGGAGGCCATGGCCATGGTGGTTTAGATTCCTTCCAGCAGTGTAATCCTTTTGGAAGTCTTCTCTCTCTCTCTCTCTCTCTCTCTCTCTCTCTCTCTCTCTCTTGTCTGATTAGTTGTAGCCATCAATTCATTCACATCAAGTTGCATGGTGATTTGTGAAACCTAAACAAGACTTGGTCTGGTGTGGTGTTTTCTTCGAGTGGAAGCAGCCATCATGGCTGTCATCTTTGATTCTTGAGGTCATATTGTTCATCCTCTTTACCTGATTTCTTTTTCTTTTCTTTTTTTTTTGGCTGGAGGAGTACTGATTTTACTGCTTTATTGCCTCCCATGCAGATAAAAATCTCACGATCATGATCCAAATCAGGACACAGGCTGTGAGGTATCATTGGCTTCACCAACCTTCCTTACCAGCTAAAATCTCCAAATCTTCCTAGCCAACCATTCAGAACAGATGGAGCTCAAATTTGCTTGTCTCGACAAACATGGAATTGGACTGCTCATGCCACCCTCCTGCTGCTTTTTGTTTTCCTTTTGTCCTCTCTTGTTCTTCACTAATTATGCACCTGGATGTATTACTCATGATCATGGACCTACTTTGCCGAATTGAGTCCGCGCATCGAAGCTTTATAATTAAACTTGTTGGTGGTTGGAACATCACTTGTCATAGCCTTCAAGAATTACGATAAGAGTTGATCAATATTTTTCTCTCCAAAGAGCTTAGGATCTTCGGTTCGAAATTAAACAGGCAAATCATACCTTGGCTGTTGGTTTCATCACCACTTTGCTCCTTGTACCATTCTTGAATCTTGAGTTCATCTTTTGGATATGATCAACTCTTCTAAACCTGGAGAAATATGCAGGAAAGGTATGTGCATTTCCTCTACAAAGCTAATTAATAACCAAAGCAACAAGGAGATGATATCAACTTGGTATTGCATTATGACATGATGTGGATCCCTGGGATCAAATTTGTCTTTAGTAGTTTCTAGGACCTTCAGGAACCAGACTGCATTGGACTTTGACTCCCAATCTCATTCTCAGTGTAGATCAGGATTCAGTAATCAGACTATGCTGGCCAATATATAATTGGCTTTTGTTGACGCATTCACATCCCTCATAATTAATCTATTTCTTCTTCATGTGGAGGTGATCTATACCATGGTTGAGCTGTCTAAATCCAAATGGATGAAGTGATCAAACATCCCTGTCAACCAAGAGGGAGAGTCATCTTTTCTCATTCCACATCTAGTTAATCTGGATGCCATAAATATTTGATCTCGGATTTTGATGATGAAACTAATTGATTATGTTCAGTTGTCTAATTACGTTTTGAGTGATGCAAATTTACTATCGATCAGGATTAGATAATTGACATAGGATGAATCAGCGTTGCACCAGAAGAGATCACGTTAGGATATTGGATGTCAAGCCAGAGGTCCGATCGACAATCAACAGAAGGCTTCGGACATCGGGCCAAGAAGAGTGGTGTTGCGCCAAGAACATCGGGGTTGTGGAGGTCAACTGTCGATTGGTCAACAGGCCGTAAGAGAAGACGATGTGTCGAAGAACTGGACGAAGCACCGACCAATAATGTGCCGGGCAATAGGAGGTTGATTCGTGTAACTGACTAGATCAAAGTAGAGTTAATGTATATATGTGCAGGATTAACTACGATAACGATGAAGATATAAAGCGAAACAAAGTGCTGGAGTCAAGTGCGATGGAATCATTGAGAGTTTGAGAGTTCGACGAAAGTCCGAAGATTCGTCGGGAGTGCTGTCGGAACTGACCGAGAAAGATCAGAGCTTGCCAAAGAAGCTCGTCGGAACTCGCCAAGATCGTCGTGAAGTCCAGGAGCTTGCCGGGAGTCCGTAGAATGGTGTCCGAGGGTTCGTCGAAAGACCGCCGAAAGTTCGTCGGAAGCTCATCGAAGAAAAGACTTGACATAACTGACTTTGTATTAGCTTAGAAAATATCTTTAATTTTATAGTTATTATATAATTAGGGTTGAGATTAAGTATTAATCTTATAACCCTGTCAGGGGCCAATTGGACCCGGTATTGGACTGGTTTGGGCCAGGTTTAAGGCTCAACCAAAAGTGTTGGACCCTGTCTGGTGATGGCATTGCCAGATTGGGGTGGTGGCACCTCCTATGTCCAGCTCCCCAGGTTGTACTGGGCGATGGTACCGCCTAGTGGCAGAACACCTAGGCGATGGTACCACCGAGTACACTGATTGTGTCAGTGTGTCAGGTAGTAGTACCGCCAGATCGAGTGGTAATACTGCCAGTGATAAGCAGTGGTATCACCAATACCTGGTAACTCAGGATGGGAAGATTTTTAGTTCTAAGTTTGAATCAAATTAGAGCTTATAAAAATCCCTTCCATCCCTGGGTTGATCATACAAGCACATATACTTTGAAAGTAGAGAAACTATGTTTAAATATCTAGAAATCCCCTCCTCTAGTCCTTACTTGTTTTCAAGTTAAAAGAGAGGAGAGAGTGTTTGTAAGGGTTATCTCCTAAGCCCATTAAAAGGAGAGAGTACTGTAAGGGATTCAGTCCTCGCCCATTGGAAGAAGAACTACTAGTGGAAAGCTAGTGGCCTCAAGAGAAGAGGAATCGGGAGTAGACGTAGATCGTATGACCGAACCACTATAAAATCAGTTTGTATTTACTTTATCACAATTTACATTTCAGCAACCCATCTTTACTTACTCCACTTCCTCATCATCTTCTTTAAATACATTCAAGTTCAATACATTTCCAATCGGCTTTCATCGAAATATATTTTAATCATACGAAGCATTTCCAAAATTATTTTAAATCACTAAAATTTATCGTGTTTAACCACTGTACTAATTTACCCCCCCTCCTCTTAGTGCGGCTCAGATCCCAACAATTGGTATCAGAGCCATGTTATTTCTCTTTTAGATTCACACTTATGAAAAATGACTCTTCATGGCTTTTAAGAGGGTTTTTCGATTGTTCATCCCCCGTTCTTTAACGGATCGGACTACATATATTGAAAAACTCGAACGAGAGTTTTCTTAATTTTTTTAGATTTAAACTTATGAAATATTATTAAAAATAATTTTCAACTTCCCTCTAAACTGACAAAATAATGGTCGAATTTGGAGAAAAAATCTTTTTTCTTTAAATGCTAAGGCTATGAATATCTTATTTTGCGCTTTGGATAAAAATGAATTCAATCAGATTTCTATGTACGAAACGACTTTTGATATTTGACGGATATTTGAAATCATGCACGAGAGAACTAGTAGAGTCAAAGACTCGAAAGTAAATCTCTTATTGCATGATTTTGAGCTCTTCTGAATAACACCAAGCGAGTCTATCGATGACATATACACCCGTTTCACAGATGTCGTCAATAGCTTGAAAAATCTTGGTAAATCTTTTTTAAATTTTGATCTTATTGATAAGATTTTAAAATCCCTTCCAAAGAGTTGGGATATAAAAATAACGGCTATTCAAGAGTCTAAAGACTTGAATATTTATTTACTTGAAGAACTAATCGGATCATTAATGACATATGAAATGACTCTTGAACTTGATGAACATGAGAATCACCTTCCAAAGAACAGGAAGGATTTGAAACTTTAGACAAATGAATACCACTTGAGTGATGACTCAAGTGATGAGGACATTAAACACATAACAATAAATGATAACAAGTTCATTAAACAAAAATCTAAAACTAAAAATGAACTTAAATGGAGGAAGAAGCTGAAAAAGAGAAATGCGCCCAAGGACGAATCAAGAACTTCCGAAAGGCAAATGACAAATTACGCTTTGACGGTTTTCAATTACAAGGTAAGCAAGTCAACCAAAGCCCCCTTGCTTTATGAAATTACTTGAAGTTTTTCTTGAGTGCTTAACTTAGTTAGTAGGAAATAATTTTTTTTGTGTTTTTAAAATTAAAATGATACTTACATGATTTATGAAAATGCTTGTATAAGATTAAATCCATAAATTTTTTCTTGACGATTTCCGTATAGCTTTTCTTAAATACATGATTTTGGCAAAATTTGATTTTTTAACACTAAGCTAGAATCATGTAAAAAAAAAAATTATTATAACTAATAACAATGAAAGAAAGAATGATAGAATTAAAAGTGGTTTTGATGATACTTTCGGTTCTAAATATGATGTTTGGCCCTTGTAGGAAAAATCTGAATATGCTCACTCAAATTGAAACATATAAAAATGAAAAATGCACTGCAATAATGTTTTATGCTCTATATGGTTGACAATTTTATGACGAAACTTATGTCTCATTTTTAAATGTTGATATATGTATTCATAAAAGATTTGAACATTTCTATGTGTAATCAAATTGCATGAAATGAAAATACATTTTCCATTCTATTGAGATTAATGAACTCGTTTCATGAATTTTGTGAATCTTATCATAATCAATGTTTTAAAAATAAATGTGTGTATCATGTTTTTGGTCATAATGATTTCTCTTGAAACTTATTTTTCGGATCTGTATGAAAAATATAAGCATACTCGTATGAAAACAACTAACTTAAAGTTAAACATATAAAATAAAAAAATACACTATCATGATGTTTTGTGTTTTATGCATTTGGTCTTAATGGCTTTAACGAAACATTGTTTCAAATTTACAAGATGATGGCTTTCATATGAAATATTTGAACACACTCGTATAAAATAAATCATAAAAAATAAAATGTATGATTATTAAGTTTTTGATTTTTTGATTTAAGATAAATAATGAATCTATTCATGTATATTATGTGAATCTCTTGAATCAATTTTTGTTTAAAGATATTACATGCTTAATATGTTTCAACTTAATTATCTTTATGATGAAATTTACATTTTCATCTTGAATGTTGATATTTCTTTTTAAGGCAAAGGCATGCTTGTAAGAAGCAAATCACATGAATAGAAATTTATAAAAACGAAATACAATCCTCTATCTTATTGATTTTGCAATAAATCTATGCTTGTCATGTATGAATTTATTGAATGTGATTTTGAGGATGATTTCGGATTTGACAAATGCTTGATTTATATTTGTGACGTAAGATATATTTTAAATTTGATTCATGTTTAATGCTTCAATCATGTTTGATCTCCCTTAATTCATTTTGTTCTCCTATAATTTCTTTTTATTTACTAAAGAGGAGAACCTTCTAAATGAATCATGAAATTGATGATTTGATAATAATTATTTATCAAAAATCTATTTATCATTTTGCAATCTCAAAAAAGTTGATAATAACTTCATTCATGTTATGAATCTCGAAAATGATTTTGATTTGATTATGGGTTTCGAGTTATCAAAATTGATTTGAATGAGCTTAATCTATATAGTGATCTTGATAACTTGAGTCTTTCAAGATCTCTTAGTTTATACTATGATTCTTCTATATTATTGAAGAGAAATCCAAATGAATCATAAATTATTTTCTCTTGACTTATCGATACTCAACTTGAGAAAATATGTTTTGAATATTGAAACATTACATGCGCAATTTGATTTTTTTTCTCCTATGTTTCAATACTTCTTTCTACACATGACTTGACATTTCAATCACTTGGTGTCATAGTTTGAAATTTGATGTAAAAGAAATTTACTTAATGATTGAATCATTGATTTATTCTTTTATCATGGCTTGAAAATGAATGAAAAGAAATATATTAGCATTTGTAATCATGACTTGATCCTCGATATTGATATGCTTTTATATATCATAATTCTTGGTTATATGACATTTATCATAAATTAAAAATTGATGCTAAAGAAAATATATGTGTTTCATGATTTTGATTTCTCGAAACTATTTATTTGAAATTCTTTCTATGAAATCATGATCATGATAAAAATTCTTTCGTATAAATCAAGATCTTATGTTTGATCTACTAAGACTTCTTTTTGTTATTTCCAAAAAAAAAAGAGAGACATGTCAAAACGATTAATGAACCTCTTGATTTATAACTTTTGGATTTATGACTTGATTGAAATATTATATGCTTAAATTGATTTTTTCTATGTTTCAATACTTCCTTGAATGCATCATGCGATGATTAAAAAATTGATGTATATTGATGTAAATTTATAATTGACATGAAAAGTGAATGTAATTGAAATTTTTAACCATTGAATCCTTCACTTCATTTTGATAATAACTAAGTGGGAGCTAGCTTGTTAGCTTGAATGTTGAATTTATATTCATGACTCAAATTTTGATGATAGAAATATTTATGTCAACATTTGTTTCTAATATCTCATTTGTTATTTTGATGAAAAAGAAAATCAATTACAACATTGTATCCTCCTTTTTGAGAAGATAAAGGGGGAGAAAAATTGCTAGCTTAGAGAAAACTTGCTAGCTTGTATATCACAAGAAAAAGTAACAAAAGTAGCTAGCTAAAACTTGCAAAAATTGCTACCTTGCAATTTCACGAGAAGCTAAGAATTGCTATCTCAAAGGATGCAAATATTGCTATCTTGCCTATCTCAAGAAGAGAAAATACAAAACTTAGAAAATTTATATTCCTACACTTGCTATGCTTCTATACTTGTATGTTGTAATGAAAATTTAGCTTGCATATTTAAAGTGATGAAATAATTACACAAATTGCTTGCATATCGTAAAGGAAGCAAAAAAAAGTGCAACTTGTACATCTCAAGAAGCGAATGAAAAATTATTATCTTGCCTATCTTTAGAAAGAAAAGTGCAAACTTGCACATTTCAAAGAGCAATTAAAAATTGTCATTCTTAAACTTAAAATCTTGCTATGATTGAATGTTTTTAAAGAGATATATGTTGAACATCTAGATTGATAGTTAGTATAATTACAAAACTTATATATCTTTTTGCTAGTCATATGTGCCCTGCAAGCCAATTACATGAGTGATGGTACTTGTGACTTGATATGCATTTTTTTCTTTACGTATTATTAGACGTTTTATCACTTTATCTTGCGTATTGCATATATTGTGATATCATTGAATCTGTGCAATGGGAATCGGATCGTGATGAGATCACGATAATGAGACAGATTCACCTTTAAACACAGACCCTAAATTATCCTAATCATAGGTTACTCAAGAAGGACATCGAGATAACCGGATAGACTAGTGTGTTGTATACTTTTCCATATGATAGAGGTGGCTGGTCTCATAGCTACTCGTGTGGGGACACTAAGGGTACAATGCAGGTGCTCATTAGGGAATGAGCTCACTGATTGATTCGCCTACGAAATATTGGATGGTTATTGATACCTCACATCAGACAACAATTCCGTAGTCCCAATAGTGTATCTGGTCCTTAGACTTGAGACATCAATAATATCCTGTATGAGTACTCCACTCTTTGATATCGAACTTATAGGTTTGGAAAGTTCCAGATCTAGTACAATCGGTTATTGGGAGTGGTAGCCAACCTTACGAGGGCTATTGAGTGTCAATAGAGGATCATTCGCTCTCGGTATCATAAGAGGAATATTCCATGTATTCTTGCTCGAACAAATCCTTGACTAAGGTTATTCGGATTGAGAGAGAAAGAGTTCTCCGGGAGAATCCGACAAGAGCAAGACTCGAGGAGAGACCGTATAGGCCTGACAGTACCATGCCCGGTATAAGGTCTTTGGGATATTAGATGGATTATGGACTATAGATACATGGTAGCTGAGGATAAATAGGTCCAAAGGATTGGATTCCCCTGTATCATCTGGGGGCTACGGTGTAGTAGCCTAGTACGTCCGTAGTCGATGAGTTGGGTGAATTATTATAGAGATAATAATTCACTAAGTCAGAAAGAGTTCTGACAAGTATGACTCATGGCCAGCTCGATATTGGGCCTAGAGGGTCACACATATATGGTAGGTGTTACGACGAGTAGAGGTTCAGATATGAGATATCCACTGAACCCCCTATCTTATTGGATATCCGTTAAGCCCCTGAATTATTGGATCCTAAGATGAGATCCAATAATTACTAATAAAAGATTATTGGGTAGAGACCCACTAATCTAAGAGACTTGGGTAATTGGATGGAGATCCAATACTCAATAGGGCAATATTCATTAGGGTTGACAGGGGGTCTCTATAAATAGGAGGAAACCAAAGCTCTATAGGCTGAGAGTTTCTTTTGGTAGCCACCTTCTGTTCTCCTCTCCCTAGAGAGGTGCATCGTCGTAGTCCCGCTAGAGAGGAGGACGCTTGACCTCCTTCATCCTCTCCTACAGATATGCAGGGATTCAGGGATATACAACCTCCCTAGGTATTTTCTTTTACACATGCAGTTTTTCGCGGATTTGTTTTGATGCACTGATCTTCGCACGATGACGGAAACTTTCTACGAAAAATTTGGGGGTTTTATTTTTGTTCTTCCATTGTGCATGAGATGTCACTCCCCAGAAGGATTTTTCAACAGTGGTACCAGAGCCAGGTTGTTCGTGTGAAGATTGGATCTTAAACTGCGTGTATTGTGTTTTGGATCTGCTTTTGACGCTAAAATCGTTGGCACAAAGGGCGAGGAAGGGTAGCAACTTTTCTTTCTGCTGCTCGCGCGTAAGTGGTGGCGCAAGGTTACTTACTACTGACCTTCTTTGCTGCAAATGATGATCGACGGCTCACGCGCTATAAGCAGGCTACCTGCGTCGGCGGTCTACCCGCAGGGTTCGGCACCGCCTTCGGGTGGTTGCCCGCCTCAAGACGAAGGTGGTGCGAACGCATCGCGCCTACTTATAAGCACAAATGAGTATCATACGCTGCCCCTCCTCACAGGCTAGGTGCCACCGCGGTGGTGGCGGCCATAGTCGCAATGCAGCGAGAGAGGGAGAGGGCTTAGGGTTTTTAGACAAAAGATATTTTTGCCCCTCAAAATTTCAGAAATTTCGATTTCTGTCCCTTTTATCAGAATGACCAAAATACCCCTTAAAATTTAGAAAATTCTTTGAATATCCCTTTTTTAGAAATATATATATGTTAATTAAATAGTTTAATTAACTATTATTATTTATCTAGTAGTCTTATAAAATAACATATACATGTGATGTATGATGTGGATAGATGATCATGGACCTATGATGTGTGTACATGTGATTATTATTATTGGGGCTTGCGAGCCTCTATTTTTCTCGTTTATTGTAGGGCCTACGTGTCTATAATTATGTTATAATTACATGAGGAGGCATAGCGGTAGCAGGACCCACGAGGCTGAGACGGATAATCCGACGCATGGAGATGTGTTGAAATGTCGACGGAACCAACGAAGCGAGAAGGACGATCATGATGGGGAAATAAAAAAAAAGGATAAGCAATAAACAATAACTTTTGTATATGAACAAATACTAGCAGGCTGTAACACAGCGGAATTAACCAGAAATCACAATCAAATAGAACACCAAGATTTACGTGGAAAACCCCTTCAACGTGAAGGGTAAAAACCACGGGGCAAACCAGAGAAAATCCACTATAGAAATAATGAATGTACAATTCTTGAATCTTTTGCTCAAAACCCAAGCAACAATCACAAGAGAATAACTGTGATACAAGGATCATGTCACTGTGCATAATATCCAAAACCTCCTCAAGCAATCACAGAAGAATTCATTGAAGATCTGATCTAACCTGAGATGAGAAACTATTTGGATGAGTGAGAACAATTTCTATGTTTTCCTTATCTTCTTCCTTTTCTTTTTGTCTTATTTTTCTATCCTTTTCTCCTCTCTTTGAATCCCTAATGTTACTACGAAGTTTCTACCCCTTGTTGCGATGTTAATCTCTTAATTTTATAGCCAACATTAGCCCATATATATAATTAGGTTTAGGTTAGGGTTTAGGGTTAACAAGAGGAGGGCTATGGGCTGCTAAAGCCCATATGGGCTGAACTGGGCTCTCAGCCCAACAACCTCCCCCTTCAGCCCATAAGGGAGGCTGTCCCATGACTAATTAGTGTAAATCCATGCCAACCAACTGTTGGCACATCTCCTATCTCTCTTTCGGTAAGGTCTTTGTCAACATGTCTGCTCCATTATCATCTGTATGAATTTTCTGAAGTTGCAACTGCTTCTCTTCAAGTACATTTCGAATCCAGTGATATCTGACATCTATATGCTTTGACTTGGAATGAAAAACTGGGTTCTTACATAAATGGATGGCACTCTGGCTATCACAATGCACCACATAATTTTCCTGTTTCAGCCCCAATTCTTGTAAGAATTCTTTCATCCATAATATTTCTTTACAAACCTTTGTAGCAGCAATATATTCTGCCTCTGTGGTGGAAAGAGCAATACACCTTTGCAATTTGGATTGCCATGACACGGCTCCCCCTGCAAAAGTAAGTACAAAACCTGATGTAGATTTTCTTGTATCAATATCTCTGACCATATCTGCATCTGTGTAACCCACTAGCACAGGTGGCCCACCTCCAAAGCTTAAACAAATCTTAGAGCTTCCTCTGAGGTATCTCAATATCCACTTGATAGGACCCTAGCAGGGTTAGGTCCTATTCAACCATGTAGCAGCTAATAAAAACCCTGTGAGAATGTAATAAACCTCACCTAGCCGCCTCTATCCTATAAAGAAGAGAGGCTAGGGTTTATATTTGGGTCTTTGGGCTTCTTAGCCGCCGCCCCCCTTGTTACTGGGCCGGCCCACTAAAGTTGAGGGCAAATTGGGTAGTTCACTTAGGAAGCAGCCCCTAGGGCTAGGGTTTGGAGCTCTATATAAGCTTGTAGCCTCCACCTCTTTGGAATAAGAAAGATCAATCTACAATTGTAGCCATCAGGCTACTTGGAGGGTGGAACCCCTATAGCGTTCCAAGGATTGATCCCCCCTCAAAGATCAATCTCCATAGAATTCCTCTAGGGTTCTATCATCTGGTATCAGAGCAGCGATCTTGCTGCTTTTGCTGCCATCCCTGCCGCCCACCATTAGCCAAGCAATTCCCACAATTTCTCTTGACGTCGTCGTCTCCACCGTCATCTCTTGACGTAGATCAAATCAATCTACAGTCGCCACCTCTAATTGCATCAGAGATCTGGTATTTTTCTACCACCAATACCTTTTGCTGCTGTAATTTTTCATCTAAAATATCAAAAAAAAGTTTTTCTATCGATCCCTTGCTGCGAATTCCTTGCGTCGCAAAAGTTACCATCTTTGCGAACGAAGGATTGCTGCAGAAAATTTCAACCGTGTGTTGCTGCCTTTAACCGATCTAATCGTTATCCTTTTTGAACAAAATTTTTTGTACACCTCATAGATCATCTTGGATCCCATCCGTGATTGATCTATTGTGGAATTCATCACAAAAACAAATTCGTGTGTTGCTGCAATCTCTTGTCACAAACTGCTGAAATTTTTTGACGAGAATTCTGCTATCGCAACTTTCACTAATTTATTTACTGCTTTGTTGTCAAAATTTCTTGATCCAATTTGTTATCCTTGTTGCTATCTAAACTAAGATTCTACCATCAAACCCCCTCCTCAAACCCCTGAGTTTTCGTTGGAAATTTCGTCGAGAAACCGCTATTTCTTCGACGACAATTCTGCTCTTACGAGACAGCGCATATAGGTAGCAATTTCTACTGATTTTTGTCAAATCTTTGCTACGAGCTACCACAGATCTAAAACCCTCTTCCCTAACCTTCATCCACTACCATCTCAGCCCAAAACTCCATCAAATCGCAGCCCCAAACAGCACCCAAAACAGCCACAAAACAAGCCTAAACCGCAGCCTACATTCACCAATCCACCAACCCTTTCAACCATCACTTCTCTCAACCAATACATGCCTTTAACTAGACAGCAAAAAAGAGATCTTAACATTACAGATTTGGAGACATGCTATGGCATCCGAGGAGGCAATTGATGCTAAATTTGAAGCCTTCGAGACACGAATGGAGAAGATTCGGACTCTCTTTGCCGAACTTAGTTTGGGTCGACCACCGAGCCCAAAGAAATCACATCAAGGGGAGAGCTCTAATCGAAGAGATGTCCTCCAGGAGAGGGGAGGCTCTATGACCGATCCCCACTATCCACGCATGAGGGTGGACTTCCCTAGATGGGAAGAAGGAGACCCGATTGGTTGGATCTCGCGCGCGAAGCGATATTTTCGGTACCACAAAACCGCAGATGCATCTATGGTCGAAATTGCAGCTATACATCTTGAACGAGATGCCATACAATGGTTTGATTGGTTTGAACATACTTATGGAGTCCTCTCATGGCGACAATTCAAAGAAGGACTACAGATCCGTTTCGGACCAACCGATTACGAGAACATCGACAGACAACTAGCAAAGATCCGACAAACCTCCACCATCCGGGAGTATCAAACCAGGTTTGAAAGGTTATCTAATCAAACTCATGATTGGTCTGAAAAATAGTTATTGGGGACATTTATTGAGGGCTTGAAGTCGGAGATCCGGGGAGAAGTTAAAGCGCGAAAATCGTACACGCTTATGGCAGCCATCTCTTTCGCACGACTTCAGGAGGAGCGATTGAACCATGAAGCTCAGAGGACTAGGGTCACTCCCCGACCAGTAATATTGAAGCCCTCAGCCCCTCTACTATCAGCCGAGCTTCTGCACCAAAAAAGTTGACAAGAGAAGAGCTTCGAGATCGATCTGCCAAGGGGTTATATTGGCATTGTGACGAGCCGTGGAGCCGCGAGCATCATTGTAAAAAAGGGAGACTTCTTGTGATTGAACCGGTGAAAGAAGAGATCAGTGAACAGCCAAAAGAGAGTCTTGAACATGAGGATGAAGATATGGAAGAAGAGCCACAATCGGTCGACTTTATGGTACATGCGCTAGCCGTCTACTCAAATCCGCAAACGATAAAAGTTGGAGGCCTACTCAAACAACAACCGATCACCGTTCTCATCGATACAGGCAGCACTAATAACTTTCTAAACAGTAAGGTTGCTGCTCGAATGACGCTCCACATCAAAGGTTGCAGCAAGTTTGACGTAAAGGTCACCAACGGTCGAATCCTAAAATGCGACCAAAGATGCCCATAGGTGAAACTATTACTACAAGACCAAAAAATTATTGCTGACTTCTTCCTCCTACCAATTGATGATTATGAGGCTGTGCTGGGCATAGAATGGCTAACGACACTAGGTGATATCTCTTGGAACTTTTCCAAATTGATTATGAAATTCTATTGCAAAGGTAAACAGGTCACCCTACGTAGGAAGCGCGGAAGCAACATAACCACCGTTTCAACTCAACGAATGGAGAAAGTTTTACACAAGATAAATAGTGGCTTTCTTATGCATCTCCAGCAGCAACCAGAGGGGGAGAAAATAGAAATTAAAAATCAAAAGATCAACCAACTGCTTGTTGAATTTGATGATGTTTTTGCTGAACCGCGCGGTCTTCCTCCTACTCGGCAACATGACTACCAGATTCCAATCCTTCCGGGCAAACCACCAGCAAACACTCGGCCTTACCACTATCCTCACCTCCAGAAAGATGAAATTGAGAAAATAGTGAAGGAAATGCTCGAAACATGGGTGATTCGACCAAGCTGTAGCCCCTACTCCTCACCGGTGCTACTTGTGCGCAAGAAAGACGGAACCTGGCGGATGTGCATCGACTACCGAGCTCTAAATGACATCACCGTCAAGGATAAGTACCCCATACCAGTGGTGGATGAACTTCTTGATGAATTAAAAGGAGCTCGAGTCTTTACGAAGTTGGACCTTCGATCCGGTTACCACCAAATTCGGGTATGTGAAGGCGACATCCCAAAAACTGTTTTTCGCACTCATAACAGCCATTATGAATTCTTGGTAATGCCTTTGGACTCACTAATGCTCCTTCAACCTTCTAAAGTCTCATGAACGATATTTTTCGGAGCTTTCTTCGTAAATTTGTGCTGGTATTTTTCGATGATATTCTCATTTACTGACCCTTCTCTTGAGACTCACTTTCAAAGACTTGCGAAATTATTCGACGATCCTTCAGGAGAATACTCTTTTGTTAAGCTATCAAAGTGCAGCTTTCTTCAGCAAAAAGTAGAGTATCTTGGGCATATAATATCAGAAGAAGGAGTGGCCGTAGACCCAACAAAAATCGAAGCAATACAAGGCTGGCTGAAACCTACAAATGTGAAATTGCTGCATGGGTTCCTTGGACTAACGGGCTACTACCGAAAATTCATGAAGGACTATGGGAAGATTAGTGCCCCCCTCACTTCTCTACTGAAAAAAGATGTCTTCCTATGGTCGAACAAAGCCTCCGCTGCCTTCGATAGACTTAAGACAGCCATGAAGACAACACCGGTGCTAGCACTACCAGATTTCAGCCGACCCTTCATCATTGAGGCTGATGCATCTGGAGTTGGAATTGGAGCTATTCTCATGCAAGATGGTTGACCACTCGCATACACTAGCAAGGCATTATCTCCCTCCCATCAAAAAATGTCTATTTATGATAAGGAGATGCTCGCCATTATGCACACAGTAACAAAGTGGAGACCCTACCTGATTGGCCGATGATTTCAGATTAAAACCGACCATAGAAGCCTTAAGTAATTTTTGGAGCAGAAGATATCATCCCTGGAGCAGCAAAAATGGGTAACCAAACTTCTAGGATTTGATTATGAAATTATTTACAAAAAGGGGAAAGAAAACGTTGTTGCAGATGCACTCTCACGGCTCCTCAAAGAAGCTGAAATTTCAGCTATCTCTCTTCCTACCACCGCTTCCTCGAGGGCATTAGGGAGGAATGGAAGAAGGATCCTAAACCAACAACATCATCAAAAATTGGAGGATCCAAGCGCAATAGCTCACTATACTTGGGATTCGAGGATCTACGCTATAAAGGTCATATTGTGCTTATACCAAACTCCCCTTGCATCAAAGTCATTCTCACGAAAATGTACTCCACACCTTCAAAGTGAGGGCACTCGGATTTCTAAGAACCTACAAAAGAGTGAAGCAAAACTTTTACTGGAAAGGGATGAAAAAAATTATTTCTGAATACGTAGCACAATGTGATGTATGTCAACAACAAAAAGGTGAAACAGTAGCGAGTCCAAGGAAACTACAACCACTACCCATACCAGACTCGGTGTGGACTGACATCTCTATGGATTTCATCGAAGGGCTGTCACCTTCCAAAGGTAAAAGCACAATCCTTGTGGTGGTTGATCGACTTACGAAATATGCTCATTTTTGTGCTGTGCGAAATCCCTACACTGCTGTTAGTATTGCTCAGATTTTCATAGAAAATATTGTTAAACTGCATGGGATGCCAAGGTCCATCGTAAGTGATCGTGACAGGGTCTTCACTAGTAAATTTTGGACCGAGTTATTTCGATTCTGAGGGCACCAAACTCAAGATGAGCACTGCATATCATCCACAAACTGACGGCCAAACAGAAGTGATGAACAGATGTTTAGAGATATACCTTCGATGTTTCGCTAGTGATCGACCAAAGGAGTGGACGAAATGGCTCCCCTGGGCCGAATGGTGGTACAATACTACATATCATTCATCTACAAAATGTACTCCATATGAAACATTATATGGTCGGCCGGCCCCTGTGATTCCAAAGTATGTAATTGGCTCACTAAGATAGATCAGGTCGACCAAGATTTAATTGATAGGGACAAACTCCTACAGTTGCTAAAGGATAATCTCTCTACTGCTCAAGCTAGAATGAAGCAGCAAGCTGATACACGAAGAAGTGAAAGAGAATTTTTAGTAGGAGACTGGGTTTATCTTCACCTACAACTATACAAGCAACTATCCATCAACACACGAGCCTCCATGAAGCTATCTCCACATTTTTATGGGCCCTATCAGATCATAGAGCGTATTGGAGTGTGGCATGACTTAAATTACCGAAGATGCCAAAATTCACCCTGTCTTCCACGTGTCATGCTTGAAGCCCAAGTTGGGAGAACACGAGACACCCCAGATCCAATTGCCCAACATCACTGATGATGGAAATATTCAAGCCCAACCACAAGCCATCATTGATCGCAGAGTCGTGATGCGTCGTCGACGTCCCTCTACTGAAGTACTAGTACATTGGACTAATTTACCACTCGAAGATGCCACATGGGAATCATATGAGGAGCTGAAGTCCCGGTTCCCTGAGTTCATGGAACCCCAACCATGAGGACAAGGCTGATTTGAAGAGGGCGGGCTTGATAGGACCCTAGTAGGGTTAGGTCCTATTCAACCATGTAGCAGCTAATAAAAACCCTGTGAGAATGTAATAAACCCCACCTAGCCACCTCTATCCTATAAAGAAGAGAGGCTAGGGTTTATATTTGGGTCTTTGAGCTTCTTAGCCGTCGCCCCCCTTGTTACTGGGCCGACCCACTAAAGTTGAGGGCAAATTGGATAGTTCACTTAGGAAGCAGCCCCTAGGACTAGGGTTTGGAGCTCTATATAAGCTTGTAGCCTCCACCTCTTTGGAATAAGAAAGATCAATCTATAATTGCAGCCACCAGGCTACTTGGAGGGTGGAACCCCTATAGCGTTCCAAGGATTGATCCCCCCTCAAAGATCAATCTCCATAGAATTCCTCTGGGGTTCTATCACCACTTCACTGCTGCCCAATTCTCTTTACCTGAATTTGCAAGAAATCTGCTAGTAACACCCACTGCATATGCGATATCCGGCCTCGTACATACCATTGCATACATTAAACTTCCAACTACTGAAGCATAAGGAACCTTTTGCATTTTCTCCTTCTCTTCATCACTTGACGGACTCTGTTCTGAGCACAACTTGAAGTGACCTGAAAGAGGAGAACCAACTGGCTTTGCATTGCTCATACTGAACCTTTCTAATACCTTCTCGATGTATTTCTCCTGTGACAACCAAATCTTTTTGTTATTCCTGTCACGAGAAATCTGCATGCCGAGTATTTGCTTTGCTGGCCCTTTGTCCTTCATTGCAAAGGACTCACTTAGTTCCTTCTTCAACCTGTCAATTGTATGCATATCTTTCCCAAGGATAAGCATATCATTAACATAAAGTAAAAGAATAATAAAATCCTCACCAAACCGTTTGATGTACACACAATGATATGAAGTCGTTCTTTTATATCCATTTTCAATCATAAATGAATCAACTTTCTATACCACTGTCTTGGAGCTTGCTTCAATCCATACAAACTCTTTCTTAACTTGCAGATAAAATTTTCTTTACCTTTGACTTTGAAACCTTCTGGTTGCTCCATATAAATTTCCTCCTCCAAATCACCATGAAGGAAAGCTGTCTTCACATCTAACTGCTCCACCTCCAAGTCCTGGCTAACAGCAATACCTAGAGCAACACGAATAGAAGACATTTTAACAACATGAGAAAAAATTTCTTCAAAGTCAATACCTTTCTTTTGACCAAAGCCTTTCACAATCAATCTGGCTTTGTACTTTGGTTGAGAACAATATTCTTGAGTCTTCAACCTGAAAACCCACTTGTTCTTCAAGGCCTTTATTCCCTGTGGAAGTTGCACCAAATCATATATATGATTCTTTTATAGAGCATCCATCTCTTCCTGCATAGCAACTAGCCACAATTTTTTCTGCTCACTTTCAACTGCTTCCTGATAACTCTCTGGTTCACCTGCATTAGTAAGCATCACATACTCATCTGTAGAGTATCTTCTAGAAGGCTGACGTTGTCTAGAAGATCTTCTCAATTGAGGTTCTGCGGAAAGCTGCTCCTCAACTTCTTCTTGCTCAACATGTCCTGCAGGTAGATTAATATATGGCTCAACACCATCTTCCTACACATCTCCCCCATCACCTTGATATACTAGAGGAACAACTGGGTCATAATTTGCTAATCCTTCTGTAGAAGTATTGGCTGGTGCCTCCTTCTTCAAATCCTCAAGGGTTTGATCCTAAAAAGAGACCACATCTCTGCTTCTAAATACCTTATGCTTTTCTGGATCCTAAAGCCTGTAACCAAATTGATCATGTGAGTAGCCAAAAAAAATACATTCTTTTGTCTTACCATCCAGCTTGGACCTTTCATTGTATGGAACGTGTGCAAATGCACGACAACCAAACACTCTCAAATACTTATAGGAAACATCTTTCCCTGACCAAACATGCTCTGCAACATCAGCATCTAGGGCTGTACAGGGAGATAAGTTAATCACATCAACTGCAATTCTCAAAGCCTCATCACAAAACCTTTTGGGTAACTTTGCCTGTGAAAGCATACATCTGATCTTTTCCATGATGGTGCGGTTCATCCTCTCTGTAATTGCATTATGCTGAGGTGTACCAGGAACTGTCATCTCATGTTGAATGCCATATGACCTGCAATAATCATCAAACAAACCTGTATACTCACCACCATTATCTGATCTTATGCATTTCAATTGTCTTTCTGTCTCCCTTTCAACTCTGGCATGAAACTCTTTGAAGATACCAATAACTTGATCCTTGGTCTTCAAAGCATAAGCCCAAACTTTCCTGAAAAAGTCATCTATAAAAGTAACAAAGTAAAGTGCACCACTGATGCTAGGAACATTAGTAGAACCATTAGGAGTTTTTATCCTCAAAGGATCACATACATATGTATAAACACGGTCCAAGGCATGCATTTTTCTAAACAAAGCAGGAATAGCAAATGAAACTCTATATTGTTTACCAGCTAAACAATCAATACAAGGGTTTAAACGTATACCTCTGAGGTCAGGCAATACCTTTCTCTTAGAAAGAGCTTGCAGTCCCTTCTCACTCATGTGTCCCAATCTCCTATGCCACAACTCCATGCTGAAGTCTTTCTCTGTAGCATTTAACTGTTCACCACAAGCTTTAGCCTGCAACCTGTACAAAGTGTGACATTTCTTTCCATTAGCTATAACAAGAGAACCCTTACTGAGTTTCCATTGCCCTCTGTAAAACCTGCTATCATAGTCTTCATCATCTAATCTTCCAACTGAAATTAGATTCAGCCTCAAGTCAACCACATGTCTCACGTCCTTAAGTACCAACTTGTATCCAAGATTGGTCTTTATGTGGATGTCACCCATGCCAATGATGTCTGCTGTGCCATGGTTGCCCATCTTGACAACACCAAAATTTCCAGACCTGTACGTAGCAAAAAACTTCCTTCATGGTGTAGCATGATAAGAAGCTCCTGTGTCAATTTTTCACTCGAGATCCTAACACACACAAGAAAAAATATCATCAGAAGGAGACAAAATCAAATAATCACCAACCTGCACTATAGTTGTGGTATTTTCTTTTGACTCTGTAGACTCCACTTCTTTTCCCTTTTTCTTGCTCTTCTTATGATGCTTACACTGATTCTTATAATGTCCTTTCTCACCACAGTTATAGCAAACAATATCTTTCCTTGATCTTGACTTGCTTTTATCTATACGTGAACTGCTTCTATCTTTAGACCTTGACCTTCCTCTATTCTTTGAGATAAGTGCCTGTGAATCAATCTGAGATACTGCTGAGTTCTTTCTTCTCAACTCCTCATTCAACAAACTGCTTGTTACTTGACTCATAGTAACAATACCATCTGGCGCAGAATTACTGAGGGAAACCACTAGTGTCTCCCAACTTTCTAGCAATGAACTGAGAAGTAACAATGCCTGCAACTCATCATCAAGAGATATTTTCATAGAAGATAACTGGTTAGTAATACTCTGTATTTCATTCAAATACTCAGCAATAGAAGCACTCTCTTTATATTTTAGGTTCACAAGTTTTCTGATAAAAAAAGCTTTGTTGTCAACTGTTTTTCTTTCATAGAGACCTTCCAACTTTTTCCAAAGAGAATATGCAGAACTTTCAATAGAAACATGGTGAAAGACACTATCGTCGAGCCACTGTCAAATGAATCCAACCATTTTTCGATCTAATCTCTTCCACTCATCATCTGTCATATTATGAGTTTTTCACTATCCCCTTGCAAAGGTCCATACAAATCTTTGCAATACAAGAGATCTTCCATTCTTGGTTTCCATATCATCCAATTATTTCCGTTCAAACTAATTATGCGAGAAACATTACCAGCCTCTATGTTCAAACACAAAAATTAAATCACCAAAACCTTGCTCTAATACCAGTTGATAGGGAAATAAAAAAAGGATAGGCAATAAACAATAACTTTTGTATATGAACAAATACTAGCAGGCCGTAACACAGCGGAATTAAATAGAAATCACAATCAAATAGAATACCAAGATTTACGTGGAAAACCCCTTCAACGTGAAGGGTAAAAATCATGGGGCAAACCAGAGAAAATTCACTATAGAAATAATGAATGTACAATTCTTGAATCTTTTGCTCAAAACCCAAGCAGCAATCACAAGAGAATAACTTGGATACAAGGATCACGTCACTATGCACAATATCTAAAACCTCCTCAAGCAATCACAGAAGAATTCACTAAAGATCTGATCTAACCTGAGATGAGAAACTATTTGGATGAGTGAGAACAATTTCTATATTTTCCTTGTCTTCTTCCCTTTCTTTTTCTCTTGTTTTTCTGCCCTTTTCTCCTTTCTTTGAATCCTTAATGTTGCTGCGAAGTTTTTGCCCCTTGCTGCGATGTTAATCTCTTAATTTCGCAGCCACCATTAGCCCCTATATATAATTAGGTTTAGGTTAGGGTTTAGGGTTAACAAGAGGAGGGCTATGGGTTGCTAAAGCTCATATGGGCTGAACTGGGCTCTCAGCCCAACAGATCACAAGGCATGGAGATGCGCCTAAGCACACATAGATCATAATATGAGTGATTGGATCCACTGGCTCGAGCCTAATCATATTAGGATGTAGTCCATGATCATCTAGTGTGATTGCTCATGTGATGTGTGATTGGTTATACATCTATATATATATATATATATATATATATATATATATATATATATATATATATATATGCATGCGATGTAGATATATATATTAAATATGTATGTGTGTGATATATTTTATTAGGAGATCAAATCAAAAATCCCATCTATTAATAATATTAAGTCGGTAAATATGAGACAATTAGATTGACCCACGTGGCCTTCCATTGTTATAGTTAGGAACTGATTCCCGGTGTAGGTTAAGTTGGTCGAGTCTCTCGAGACTCACCTATATCGCGTTTCGTTATCTTATTTACGACATAGAGATGTCACCGATGACCTGAGGATATGGTATGCTTGGTTGAGTCCTTTGAGAGTATATCCTCGAATCAGACTCATCTTGTAACGATGGTGATGACTTAACCGAACATCATGGTTGGTCGAGTCCCTCGAGGCCATGGTGGTTCGGAGGCCGAATAGGACGAAAATCATAAGGAGTTGTGATTGGCAAGAGTTGCATACCTTTATGGGCTTAACGTGATTGGTTGAGTTCCTCAAGGTTACGTTAAGATGCCGATTGGATCCTAATCCCCACTAGAGATCCGTCGGGGGTCTCCGATTCATATACCGGAGGGTGTTGTGTGTCTCGCAAAAAATTAGTAGGAATATATTAAAATAGAAGTCCTTATCTTAACTGTTTAATTTTTAAAAAGTCTGCATGTTATTTATTTTTGCTACATCTTTAATTTTAGAAAAATATCACTTTCAAATTCTTTACGTAGCATACTTGATGCCAACAGCCTCACTAGTCCAAATTATACGGATTGGCTTCGTAATCTGAGAATCATTCTCACGGTGGAGAAAATCGCGTATGTCCTTGATATAGTGATCCCTACACCCGACGAAGGGGCAAGCGATGATGAGATCGCTTGTTATGTGAAGTACATAGATGATTCTGCTCTTGCTCAGTGTTATATGTTGGCCTCTATGACTACTGAGTTACAGAGATAGCATGAAAATATGGATGCTAATTCCATACTCCTGCATCTCCGTAAACTGTTTGAGGAACAGGGAAGAACTCAACGATATGAGATATCAAAGAGCCTTTTCCATGTCAGGATGACTGAGGGAACACTGGTTCAGAACCATGTCCTTAAGATGATTGAGTAGATCGAGAAATTCACATGTCTAGGAATGGTCCTAGAGAATAACCTGTGTGTGGATCTTGTGCTTCAATCCCTATCAGATTCCTTTTCTCTGTTCATAATGAATTTTAATATGAACAAACTTGAGGTGACCCTCCTAGAGCTCCTCAATATGTTGAGAGAAGCAGAGAGCACTATCAAGAAAGAGAAGCTAATTCTCTATGCTGGTGAGATTAGAAAGAAAAGAAAGACTGAGAAGACCCTTAAGAAGGGCAAGGGAAAGGGTAAAATGGGTAAGACAAAGGTTGCTAAGAAAGACCCAACAAAGGACAAAGGCCAATGCTTCCACTGCGGCAAAGATGGGCACTGGAAGAGGAACTGCAAAGAGTACCTTATAGAGAGGGCAAAACAGAAGCTTGGAAAAGCTTCAGGTACATTCATGATCAGTCTCCATTTGTCAGAATCTTATGATAACACATGGGTATTAGATACCGGGAGTGCTTATCATATTTATAATTCGTTGTAGGTTCTGGCAGGACCTAGGAGATTGAACAGAGGCGAGATGGACCTTAAGATGGGCAATGGAGCAAAGGTTGCTATAGTGGCTATTGGCAAGGTCACCTTATATCTGCTTGGTGGAGCTATTAGTGCATTAGATGCATGCTATTATATTCCTTCTAATATCAAAAATATTATTTCTATTTCATGTTTGAGAATTAGTGGATATAAATTAGTTTTTGAGAATAATGATTGTTCAATAATGTTAGATGATCATATCATCACGAGAGGAATATTGCATAATGGTTTATTTATGCTAGATACAGCTTCACATATCATAAGTGTAAGTGAGTCTAAGAGGAAATGAAAAGAGATGAACAATGCATATCTTTGGCATTATAGGCTAGGTCACATCCACGAGGGAAGGATTCAAAAGTTACTGAAGAATGGATATCTAGATCTATTCAACAATGAGTCATATGCGACATGTGAACCTTGCCTTCGGGGAAAGATGACCAACTCTCCATTTAGTGAAACTGGAGAGAGAGCTACTGAGTTACTAGAACTCATACATAGTGATGTATGCGGTCTCATGTCGACTCATGCCATAGGTGGTTACTCCTACTTCATTACTTTCACTGATGATTTCTCAAGATACGAACATGTGTACTTGATGAAATACAAGTCTGAGGCTTTTGAGAAATTCAGGGAATATAAAAATGAAATGGAGAACTAGATAGGAAAGAGTATTAAAACCCTTCAATCAGATCGAGGAGGTGAGTACTTGAGTATAGAGTTCACCCAGTTCCTCAAAGACTATAGGATTTTATCCAAATGGACACCTCCTTATACACCACAACTTAATGGTGTATCAGAAAGGAGGAATCGCATACTGTTAGACATGGTACATTCTATGATGTGTTTCACCGGCCTACCCATCTTATTCTGGGGATATGCCCTAGAGACCGCAGCTTACCTTCTGAACAGAATTTCAACTAAGTCAGTGATGTCTACTCCATATGAGATATGGAATGGGAAGAAGCCCGATCTTAAGATTGTTAAGATTTGAGGCTGCCCTGCCCACGTCACAAGACACAACCTCGACAAGTTAGAATCTAGGACGGAATAGTGCAAGTTCGTGGGATACCCCAAGAAAACTTGTGGGTATTATTTCTATCACCCTGAAGACCAAAAGGTCTTTGTAGCCAAGAGAGCAGTATTTCTTGAGAAGGAACACATTTTTGGTAGAGACAATGGGAGCATAATAGAGTTAAGCGAGGTTGGAGAACCTAACTCAAGCACCATTCCACAGCCAAAGTCTGTTTAAGTACCTAGCACACAAGTTCCAACTTTACGTAAGTTCGGTACAGTATCTCATCCTCCTGAGAGATATATGGGATATATCAGAGGAGAGAATGTTAAGGATATTGATCCTCAGACCTACGAGGAGGCTATTATGAGCATAGACTTCGAGAAATAGCAAGAAGCCATGAATTCAGAAATGAATTTCATATACTCTAACAAGGTTTGGAACCTGGTTGTTGCACCCGAGGGTATTGTACCCATTGGCTGCAAGTGGATCTTCAAAAAGAAAATTGGAGTAGATTAAAATGTATAGACCTATAAAGCAAGGCTAGTGGCTAAGAGGTATCGTCAGAGGCAAGATGTTGACTATGACGAAACTTTCTTACTTGTAGTCATGCTAAAATCCATTCGAATTCTATTGGCTATTGTAGCACACTATGATTATGAGATCTGGCAGATAGACATCAAAACCATAATCTTCATTGGCAACCTCAAGGAGGAGGTGTATATGATACAACTTGAGGAATTTGTGTCCAGGGATAACCCAGATAAGGTGTGCAGGTTACTTAGGTCCATTTATGGACTGAAGCAAGCTTCCCGAAGTTAGAATATAAGATTTAATGAGGAAATCAGATCTTATGACTTCGTTAAGAATGAAGATGAGCCTTGTGTGTATAGGAAAGTAAGTGGGAGTACTATCACTTTTTTTGTATTATATGTGGATGACATCCTGATCATTGGGAATGATGTAGAAATGCTCTCTACAGTAAAGACTTAGTTATCTAGGCACTTCTCCATGAAGGACTTAGGGGAAGCATCTTACATATTGGGGATACTGATCTATAGAGATAGATCCAAGAGGATGCTTAGTTTGTCCCAGTCCAGGTACATAGACACCATTGTCAAAAGGTTTGACATGAAAAATTTCAAGAGAGGTCTCATACCAATGAGACATGGAATATCACTTTCTAGGAGTATATCCCCAAACACTCCTGAAGAAAGGGCACACATAGATATGATACCATACTGTCATGGACTTAGCTGGTTTTTTCTAAGCCGTGCGGCACCAATGCGTATCACCGCAAAGGTCAGCCTCCCCGAAATCTCCTATAATCCCTTAGGACCTACGAAAGAGAAGACGGGACAGAGAAAGCGCTTCACACGGGATCCGCAAGCCACTCTTTTAGCAAACACTTTATAGCCAATGCACATTCTAACCATGGATATTACAAGCTCAGAACGGTTGCACAACAAAGGTATAAAATTGGTCCACTACAGACCGAAATCTAGTACAAGTATCCACATGACACAAACTTTCTGTACAAGCCGACAATGGTTGCCAAACTCACTCAAATGGGGCATTTAGCCTTTGGCAAGCCTTTTACAAGTAATAACAAACCAAAAGGGACACGGACACATATAAGCTTTACACCGAACAAGTCGTTTACAATTTGTCCGTGACAATATGCATCAGCGATAGGATCTATCATGTATGTTATGCTATGTACCAGGCCTGATATAGCGTATGCTTTGAGTATCACAAGCAGATATCAGGCAGATCCAGGCTTGGAGCACTGAAAAATAATAAAATATATCCTTAAGTACTTGAGAAGGACTAAGGATCTTTTATTGGTATATGGAGGTAGTAGTCTTAGGGTTGAGGGCTACACGGACTCGAGCTTCTAGTCCGATATCGATGATAGCAAGTCTAATTAAGGGTATGTGTTCACCCTGAATGGAGGAGCAGTATGCTGGAAGAGTTCCAAGCAAGACACTACTGTTGACTCGATCACAAAGGCGAAATACATTGCTACGGTAGAGGCAGCAAATGAGGGAATCTGGATGAAGAAGTTCATCACAGACCTAGGAGTTGTCCCAAGTAGCGAGGAGCCGATTCTCTTATATTGCGACAACTACAGGATGATTACTCAAATAAGGGAACCCGGGTCTCATCAGAAGTATTCTGAGGAGGTTCTAGCTTATTAGAGAGATCGTGGCCCGAAAAAATGTAGTAATGGAAAGAGTTCCATCCGAAGATAACATTGTAGATCCATTAACAAAGTTATTGACTCAAATTATCTTTGAGCGTCACAGATGTCTGATGGAAATCAGATATGTTAGTGATTGGCTTTAGGTCAAAGGGGAGATTGCTAGTCATATGTGCCCTGCAAGCCAATCACATGAGTGATGGCACTTGTGACTTGATATTCATTTTTTCTCTTTATGTATTATTAGGTGTTTTATCACTTTATCTTGCATGTTGCATATATTGTGATGTCCTTGGATCTGTGCAATGGCAATCAAATCGTGATGAGATCATGATAATGAGACTGATTCACCTTTAAACATAGACCCTAAATTATCCTGGTCATAGGTTACTCGAGAAAGACATCGAAATAACCGGATAGACTAGTGTTCTGTATACCCGTCCATATGATGGAGGTGGCTAGTCTCATAGCTACTCATGTTGGGACACTAAGGGTACAGTGCAGGTGCTCATTGGGGAATAAGTTCACTGATTGATCTGCCTACGGAATGTTGGATGGTTATTGATACCTCACATCGGACAACGATTCCATAGTCCCAGTAGTGTATCTGGTCCTTAGACTTGAAACACCAAGGATGTCCTGTATGAGTACTCCACTCTTTGATACCAGACTTATAGGTTTGGAAAGTTCTAGATCTAGTACAGCTGGTTATTGGGAGTGGTAGCCAACCTTACGAGGGCTATTGAGTATCAATAGAGGATCATCCACTCTCGATATCATGAGAGAAATATCTCATGTATTCTTGCTCGAACAAATCCTTGGTCAAGATTATTCGGATTGAGAGAAAAAGAGTTCTCTGTGAGAATCTAATAAGAGCAAGACTCGAGGAGAGACCGTATGGGCCTGACAGTACCATGCCCGGTATAGGGTCTCTGGGATATTAGATGGATGAGGGATTATAAATACATAGTAACTGAAGACATATAGGTCTAAATGATTAGATTCCCCTGTATCATCTGGGGGTTACGGCGCAGTGACCTAGTACATTCGTAGTCGATGAGTTGGGTGAATTATTATAGAGATAATAATTCACTAAGTCGGAAGGAGTTCTGACAAGTATGACTCATGGCTAACTCGATATTGGGTCTAGATGGTCATACACATATGGTAGGTGTTGTGACGAGTAGAGGTTCAGATATGAGATATCCGTTGAACCCCCTATCTTATTGGGTATCCATTAAGCCCCTGAATTATTAGATCCTGAGATCCAATAATTGCTAATAAGAGATTATTGGGTAGAGACCCACTAATCCAAGAGACTTGGGTAATTAGATGGAGATCCAATACCCAATAGGGCAAGATCCATTAGGGTTGATATGAGGCCTCTATAAATAGGAGGGAACCAAAGCTCTATAGGCTAAGGGTTTCTTTTGGTAGCCACCTTCTGTTCTCCTCTCTCCAAAGAGGTGCATCGTCGCAGTCCCTGCCGTGTGGATACCGCTAGAAAGGAGGACGCTTGACCTCCTTCATCCTCTCCTACAGATCTGCAGGGATTCAGGGATATACGATCTCCCTAGGTATTTTCTTTTACACATGTAGTTTTTCGTGGATTTGTTTTGATGCACTGATCTTCGCATGACGATGGAAACTTTCTATGAGAAATTTGGGGGTTTTGTTTTTGTTCTTTAGCTGCGTATGAGATGTCGCTCCCAAGAAGGATTTCCCAACACTTTTAAACTAGCTATGATGCAACTTCTCCTTTTTGTTGATGACAAAGGAGGAGAAGTAAATTGATGAATTGATGAGTTCATACAATGTAATGTTGATTGAATATTTTATATATTTGCATGATGTTTTTGTAGACATGATTTTGATACATGTTATTTGGATTTAGCATAATCCAAGTATTCTATCAATATGGCATATTGATAGGGGAAGTTTTGTTAAACTTCGGGAGTTAAGGTTAACTTCGTCATCAATTAGTTGTCATCATAAAAAAAGGAGAGATTGTTGAATCTCAAATTTTGACGATAAAACTAATTGATTATATTTAGTTATCTAACTGCGTTTTGAGTGATGCAGGTCTACTATCGATTAGGATTAGACAGTTGACATATGATGCATCAGCATTGCACCGAAAGAGATCACGTCAGGATATTGGACGTCGAGCTGGAGGCTCGATCGACAATCGGTAGAAGACTTCAAACATCGGGCATCGGGCCAAGAAGAGTGGTGTTACGCCAAGGACATTGGGATTGCAGAGGTCAACCGTCGATTAGGCAACAGGCCGCAAGAGAGGATAATGTGTAAAAGAACTAGACGAAGCGCCGACCAATGGCATACCGGGCAATAGGAGGTTGATTCGTGTAACTGATTAGATCAAAGTAGAGTTAAGGTCTATGTGTGCAAGATTAACTACAATAACGATGAAGACATAAAGTGAAACAAAGTGCTGGAGTCAAGTGCGATGGAATCATTGGAAGTTCGAGAGTTCGACGGAAGTCCGAAGATTCGTCAGGAGTGCTGTCGGAACTGGTCGAGAAAGATCGGAGCTTGCCGAAGAAGCTCATCGGAACTCGCCAAGATCGTCGTGAAGTCTAGGAGCTTGCCAGAAGTCTACAGAATGGTGTCCGAGGGTTCGTCGGAAGACCGTCGAAAGTTCATCAGAAGCTCACCGGAGAAAAGACTTGACATGATGGACTTGTATTAGCTTAGGAAGTATCTTTAATTTCATAATTAGTATATAATTAGGGTTATGATTAAGTGTTAATCCTATAACCCTGTTAGGGGCTAATTGGGCCCGGTATTAGACTGGTTTGGGCTGGGTTTAAAGCTCAACCAAAAGTGTTGGACCCTATTTGGCAATTGCATCGCCAGACTAGGGTGGTGGTACCATCAGTACCCGGTAAACCCGGGATGGGAAGGTTTTTGGCTTCAAGTTTAAATCATATTGGAGCCTATAAAAATCTCTCCCATCCTTGGGTTGATCATACAAGCATATACACTTTGAAAGTAGAGAAACTCTGTTTAAATATCTAGAAATCCCCTCCTCTAGTCCTTACTTGTTTTCAAGTTAAAAGAGATGAGAGAGTGCTTGCAAGGGTTACCTCCTAAGCCTATCAAAAGGAGAGTGCCGTAAGGGATTCAGTCCTCGCCCATTGGAAGAAGAACTACTAGTGGAAAGCCGATGATCTCAAGAGGAGAGAAATCGGAAGTGGACGTAGGTCATATAACTGAATCACTATAAAATCAATTTGTATTTACTTTATCACAATTTATATTTCAGCAAACCTTCTTTACTTGCTCCATTTCCTCATCATTTTCTTTAAACGCATAAGTTCAATATATTTCCAATCAACTTTCATCGAAATATATTTTAATCATATGAAGCATTTCCAAAATCATTTTAAATCTTCAAAATTTATCATGTTTAACACTGCATTAATTCAACCCAACCCCGACTTTCATCGAAACATATTTTAATCATATGAAGCATTTCCAAAATCATTTTAAATCATCAAAATTTATAAATCATTTTCAATCGTCAAAATTTATCATGATTAACCGTTGCACTAATTCAACCGTATTAAATCGTCAAAATTTATCGTGTTTAACCGTTGCAATCTCGATGATTTGGGAACAACTAAAAGAATATTAAGTATGAAAGTTTTGATCAGTTAATAGATGATTAAGGTACTGGTTAATGATTAGGATGGTTTTAGGTCATTATCATGGGATGCAGACCAGTAATCTGAGAAAACTCTTCCTAAAGAGCAGCCAGGTTTCTGCAGTTTCCAGAAGAAAACTAAGAAGGAATAACTCACAAAGAACATGTTCTACCACTGTCCATTTCTGCCTAGGCTTTGGAAATAGTAATGATTAATTGCAGAATACAAAGAATGAAAATTGTTAGGAAAATATAGTACCAGCTAAATCTCACCCTGTCCCTGTTGCCAAAGGTTACATGAAATTTGCAAGCCTTCCATGTCTACCATGTCAAATGAACAGCAAGAAGAAAAAGGTACATAAAGGATTTCAAGAACAGCAACAAATGAATGTCTTTCAATCTTCTAATGTATTAAAGCAGTGTCATGTATAACAAGTTTCTACACCACTCCATTATGAGAAACCTATAATGTCGGAACCACAATAAATGATGAATATTACATGCTTGTTCAGACGTATGTCGATATTGGCTCTTTGATGACTTATGGAAACCTAAAAACGAACAACTCTCACTAACATGACAAACAAAAACCACTTTCTGACATAGAATTAGGAGACTGAGAAATTTCTTGATATGTTGTCGTATTTGCCGGACTAACAGAAAAAATTTCAGCAGCAGGTCTTGCTGGAAGTCTGCTTGGTCTCATCGCTCCCATTGCTGGTAAGGCTCACCCTGTTGAGAGACAGTTCTGATTTGTAGGAATCAGAGTTGAGGACCTTCCTGCTCACATTGTTATATATCTCCCTGATGACAATCTCAAAGGCCTTCTTCACATTTGTAGAATCTAGAGCCGAGGTCTCGATAAAAAACAGCCCTTCAGCTTCTGCAAGGCTTTTTCCTTCTTCAACAGATATATTTCTGATGTTGTCCAGGTCACATTTGTTGCCGACCAGCATCTTCACAACAGTTGTATCAGAATGTGCTGCATTATGTTCGATGAGAAAACATAAAGACATGGCATTTCATAGGATAATATCAATCATCCAACATGCTAAAGAACACATGCATATGAACCTGGAAAGGACACCAGCAAAGCTGCTGAAAAAACAATGAGAAGCTAATATAATAGGATATCTATGATTATATAATCTCGGTCTCAATTTAGTTTTTAGTCAACCAATTTCGATCACAAACCTGTAGCTTTCCTGATTGTTCATTTCAAATAACCAATAAAATCTGAGATATAAATTCTCAGTTTATATCAGTTTGAAGTTTGAACTACACATACATCAAGTGGCCTGAACAAAACCTTTTAGTTTACACCATCTCGGTAAAATAAATTTTGTGGCAGGGTTCATGAGTTGCTGATTGACACATATGGAGTGGAAGTTGCAAGTCCTCAGAAACATAGAGATGAGAACAAATTAACAAGATTTTTTTTCATATTATCTATGTGTTTCACTTCAATCCTACATACATTATGGTTCTTAGAGAAATTATAATCACATCATTCACTAAGCAAAAATGAAGACAGTAACTGGACGCAAAGGAGATAATAACTAAGAAAAGTAAATTGGTATCTACATATAAACAAAGCTTGATTGGGTTCCTAAAAATAAAATGTGGTGGGTTTAAAAAATGCAGAGGCTTCTAATTATTAATATAATCACCCATTGACAGGCATAGGCAAAAACACATTTACAAGTAACACAAAGACGAGCCTAAAAAATTATCACATGATGAAGAAGATATATTTTACATTAACATAACAAGAAATACCAGTAGTGACCTTCCTCTTGATCTCACCGACGCATTGGACTAGTTACCAGAATTCACTATCAGTTAAAAAGCCCTCTTAATCAATTGCTGCAGAGTGAACAATGAGGTGCAAAGAAAATAAAGTATGAAAGATACAGACTTTAACTTTTGGGCCAGATTAATCTACGTGGAGTTCTGCAATACGTCAATAACTTGTTGTTTTTAGTCAATTAAACTGCAGTAAAACAAGTCTAATCTGAATATCGTTTTAGTTTCTGTAAGGCTAATCTACGTGGCATTTTTAGTCCCTCACCTTCTCTTAGTACTAGAGTACTAGTTTGTGGAACTTATTTATATTGTTAATCCTCTGTGCCTCTTCTGTTGACTGATCGTATATTTCCTTCTCAGTGGATTGTTCATCTCAGTTTAGTTGGCCGTTATTGACTTTCTGTAAGAAGTAAATGTGTTTCCAATTTATAATAGTAGCTCACTTCTAATTATTAGCCAATATTGAAATAATAATAAAAACAGAACTATCCTCATTTCCTAGTGTGGCTGCTAAGCTTTCCTATCATCAGCGCATCGTGATAGATACTGACAAACTATATGCTCAGTCACACAAACTTTAAATTTATTAATATCAACATTGATCTGATATGATGTTTAAGTTCAATGCTTTTGCATAGTGCATGTTATTGTTCTTCATCAGTGCACAGTTTTATCCTAAATGAACGCAAAGCACTATCAGATGTTTTGCTTGCCCCTTAGGTCATCCATTATGGTGTCCTGTATGAACTTCGATCCTAAAACGACAATAATAAAAACAAAAAAGGCCTAATAACGATGTTTACAATGATCATACGACAGTTTTAGTTCACACCATAGTAGTGTAGTTCTCACAATAATTGGTTGCCAAAACAGAAAACTAAGGCCATAGTATTACATCCATGTCCATTTAAATGTCATCCAAAAAAATGAGGAATTTCAATTTTACTAAAAGTCTAAAACAAGCTTGCTCAATGCTCAACTATGGAATTCGGCATCAAATTTTGTTACTCCTACTTTCTTGAGTAAAATTTTCTTTGGCTAAAAATTAGCATCAGTTCCTGATATCTTCGTGTTTCCATTGATAGATATGGATTAGATGTTGTGCACGACATTCATAGAGACTTCTTAACCTGAGCTGTCCTACAGCAGCTGACCCAATAATGATATCGACAAACACTATATGTAGATAGTTTCTATTTTTAAGAGAAAATTTGGGTATTGAAAGAATTTCTTTCAATAATTTACAGTACTATTCAATCAACACAATTATCCAATTCAAGCAACAAATCTTCAAAGTCTGATCGCTATATCAATTCCACTGTTACTCTATGGCAGGTCTTCAAGTATATTGCTCAGTAGACCATCCTTGACTTAGAACTTATTTTATCTTTCTCCATTTATAAGATTTCATTCAAGAAAGTGTCATAGAGCTGCCCAAAGCATCAGATGTTCTTATAATTCCCTTTTGCAAACATTAAACTACACAGAACACCAAGAAGTGGAATAGATGAAATTTATGAGATCTAATGAAGAAAGGGGTACCCAAAAAAAAAAAATTCCAATTTTGACGAGATAACATTAATTGATTCAGCCTTTCGTCATCCTATTAATGGAATAAAGCGAAAGCAAGAAGTCGGATCTACCACGGAGGGGAAAAAAAAAAGATCCAACTTTTAGGCGAGATCGATCGAGGGGGAGATAAGAATCAACAGCAGATCGAAAGCATAAGCAAGGGTCAAAAAGATCATCTGTGGGTACACATACTTTCGAGCTCCTGGAGCCAGCGGGGAACGCTGTCGAAGGTGGTGCGGCGGGAGATGTCGTAGACGACGAGCGCGCCGACGGCGCCGCGGTAGTAGGCGGAGGTGACGGCCCGGAAGCGCTCCTGGCCAGCGGTGTCCCAGATCTGGGCCTTCACCTCCTTGCCGTCGATGACCACGCTCTGGGTCTGGAACTCTACGCCGATGGTAGCCTTGGAGTGAAGGTTGAACTCGTTGCGAGCGTAGCGGGAGAGGAGGTTGGACTTCCCCACTGCCGAGTCGCCGATGATGACGATCTTGAACAGGTACTGCTCCCCGGCCTCCCCCTCCTCCATTGCCGCGTCCCAACCTCGTCTCCTCCGTTCTTCCTCACAGCGAGTGCGTTTGACTCACCACATGAGCTTTGTCCTGTAGAGAGAGAAGAGAGAGAGTGTGTGTGTGTGTGCGTGTGTGTGCGCGCGCGCGTGAGCTGTGATTTCGGTGGCTTGTAATAGATTTGGTATTAGATTTGGGCTCTTTATCAAAAAAAGTCCCTGTTTAACAAATGCCTTCCTATATGCAATCTATCAGAAACACCCTTCAATTATCAAAAATGACTGAAAAGAGTTTCTCTCAGAAGGGATGTGAGTATCTAAAAAAGTCCCTATCTTTATACATAACAAAAAAGGATCCTTCTCACGTGTATTCATGCCTTTCTCTCTTTTTTTATGCGATCTATCAGAAAAAACCTTCGAATTTCGTAAATGACCAAAAAAGAGTTTCTCTCACAAGAGATGTCAGCATCCAGAAACGCTCAACCAATTATTCCTGTCCAAATGCATAAAGACATTGAATAGAATGCCAATGCATTTTATCTTATCCAATATCTTTATGCACCTAATTTTCTATTAAACTAAAAGTTGCTCGAATTTTATTTAAATTGATCAGAGAGCCTTTTCGCCATCCCTTTTCTAAATCATCTCGGTAGACAAATGGTGTCACGATCACTGACATGAGTGATGACAAGATAGCTCAGCTCGGACTTTAGAGATCTCTTGCTTTGGTATTATGTGGGAGCTTTTATTGGGCATTGTGAACTCATGTAAAGGCCGAAGGTTATACAAAAGGCCACTATTCGAATGCCAAATCATCGTCTTTAACCTATGAAATAAATCAAATTAATGTTATAAAGAGTATCTAAATATTGTCCATGAAAAAAAAAATAATTCGGATATAAATTGGATGTGTATAATGGAATGCTAGTAGCTAAAACGAAACATTGTGAGGTCGATTGCCGCACCGACGGCAATAGCTTCCCATCCTTCTCCCATTCCCACTGTCCGGTTTGCTAATTGATCCCACGAAAACTGCAATGTAATCCCATTAGAAGCAAGCAAAGGTCTCGGTTTCGACGCAACCCGAAGGACAGTCAGACAGACCGGAAAGAGACGAAGATGGAGACCAGTAAGCTTTGGCCTTGAAAGCTACAGAGAGCAAAGCCTCCCTTTGGCTCAAACGTCAACACCTGATGGACTCGGCAATCCAAGCGTGGAGGCATTAAAGAAACCAACCCTACGATGGCTTTGGGATGGAAGCCATAAAGCGGAGCATACGAAGCAGTGGAAACACTCAGCAGAGGGGGAATCGTGTCCTCGGTGAGGAGGCCACGGGCCACGTCATGCCTCTCTGTGCCATTGACAATGACCTCTCTCTACTGCTTACTAGTACACTGCTTCCTCTCCTCTCTCTCTCTCTCTCTCTCGCTTCTTCTTTATAAGCACCACTACTAGAGCGCAGCGTGCTGTTTTCTGGTTGTAGGAGATGATGGTGAGTAGGCACCACATTCCAGCATTTGGGGACTGGGATTACTGGGATGATCTGCGCATGTCAGTGAGGCCAGCTTATCATCCACATCACCAGAGAAAGGTTCTTTATATATTGTTGAATGTTGCCAGGTAACAACACTTTGCATTGAGTCGCAGGATCTCAAAGGTGTTCACTGATTTGTGGTTGACAAGGTGAAGAGAGGAGGAGAGAAGCAGAGGAAGCAAGGGTGGGTGTGTGATGTGGCAGTTCAGACCACAGCAAGGGGAGGCAGAGCTCCCAAGGCTGTGGACGAGGACTTGTACAAGATTCCACCTGAGCTCCTCCACCAGAAGCCCGAGAGGGTTAGCCAAGTCCTTTTTTTTTTGTTTTTGTTGTTGCTTGTGTTCTTCTGTGATAGCCTACCAAAGTTTAGAGCAAAGATCACATCCTGAGTGTTGTGTTCGAACATTGATTGCAGAAGATGCTGCTGAGGAGCTTGGTGTCAGGATGCATGGGGCTCAACTGCACTGCTTGAGAGAGAGAGAGAGAGAGAGAGAGAGAGAGAGAGAGAGAGGATGTAGAAGTAATGTAGTGAGGGTGAAGAAGATAAGCATCAGTGGAGGTGTAGTTTTTGTAGCACTTTTTTGCATGTTTCCTTCCTTCTTTCAGATGTGTGGAGAGGTGGTATTGGTAGACTTTGTTGTTCTGCTTCAAATCTATATGCATTGATCTCACAATCTGACACTATCTATGACGCAGCATACTGGTCAATCAATAGTATCATTCAAGTTGGCATTTAAAGACCATTGAAACCAGGGACAGTCTTACATGTCCTCCAGCTTTCATCAGGTTGGGAGCTGCAAGCAGAAGAGGGAAGAGTTGGACAAGGAGCTGTTTAATGTCTCCAAAAGGCTGTGGTGATATGGTACCATTAGTTCTTCCCACTCTCCGAGAGTGAAACCAAAGTTCTATAAAGTGAAAGAGGAGACAGAAAATGCTGATACATGATTTTCAAAAACAATGCACCTGAGATCATATAAAATTAACATTGTCATGAACTCCTTTTTCTTCTTGAGAATGATTATGAGATTGATATTTTCTACCTCAATTACCAAAATCCAATATTTCAATGACTAAAGTTCTACATTAGACTCAATCCAACATCCTGTCTTCTCCTTAGAAACCTGCATATTAGAACCTGAAATCACTAAGCTCTCTCAACTTATTATACACTTGATGTATATATACTACATTGAATTGTGTAGTTCACTTTGCTAAAAAGAAATACTTTTACAATATAAAAGAAAAATGTCAACTCAGATACTTACAGAGACAAAGGAACTGATAAGCTAGAATAAAACAAACAGAGATGGTTAAGTAACTGTGCTGCAAGATTAAGAGAGAATTTTGATAAGCATCACAGGTACTTGATATAAACCACCAAGTAATTACCGTAGTGCAACTTGCTAGAACTAGACATTTGTAGTCTGTACAATATAACATAGAAAATATCAGCTCGAAAACTCAGATGCACACAATCTTAAGTGATGTAGATGATAAAGGAACTGACAAGCTAGAATAAAACAAATTGAACTGGTTAAATAACTGTGCTGCAAAATTTAGCAAATTCTGATAAGCATCACATTTTCCATTTATTTCCACTAGATCTAAATATTGCTTTTCTAGAATCTAAGAGTGGTTGCCAGACAGAAAGAGACACATACCAGGGTACTATTTCTCATGCTTAGTAAAATAGCGAAAAAGATGACAGTAGGGCTAGCAAACTTAAATGTCAGTTTCCTAGAAGCAGCCCGACCAAGCTGGATAACAGTTACATCATCCTCTATCCAAGTAGAGGAATTAGATCAAAGGACGTCGCTTCGAGCAGTAAGAGTTCCATGATTTTTCACCTTCATTTTTGTAGCTGAATATAACTAGAAGCATCCATGATTGCCATGAGAAAAACTGCTTTTTACTTGTCAGAAGCTGAAACTGTGAACACAAGGAACCTTGAGACACACCACCCGTTGAGTGCCAATTGCTCAGTCTCTGAAAGGCTAAGGGAAGAACTTCTTGGCATTGAAAGGCCGAACCCTTGAACTTGGATCTTTGAAGTTTAAATCATTATCCATATTCATAGGAGCAAATGCTGCATGATTTAGGAAAGGTGTCAGAGACCACACGAAAGAACTGAAAGATGTCTATGGAATTCCAAGTACATAAGAGTTTCAAATATTATTAAATATCATGGGCGGGCAATGCTACAAATAAATGTTCTGATGTGGAGAATAATCATATACCATGGTATTTGAGTCTTCGACATTTATACTAGTTCAAGTAGTTCACCTACGAACATCAGTTGAAAACCCAAGCTAACCCTTGTTAATTCTAAAGTCCAGTTCTGTTGCGAATTAATGTAGATTGTACACTTGTTAAAAGGGGAAAAATGACACTAGCAGAGAAAAAGACTAGCTTACAAAAGGCATCTGACTAAGATGATTTCCTAGGAAATGCAACTTATTCTATAGTTTGGCAGAGAGGCGACCTAGGAATCTCAGTAACTGGCTGGACCACTGTAACATGTAGACTAAATTCATCAAACAATTAAATGTTGTTACAGGATACATCCTGAGGTCTAAGGTTTTCTTGAGCCTAGGCATGGAGCAAGCTACATGCCTTAGCAAAGGTGAATCTTACATGAAAACTTAGGAAAAACAAATTGAAATACAAAAAAGAAACCAAGAATCAGCATATTTCTTTGCTATAAATTTGTCATCATCACAAATACAGATGTCCTTTTTCTCTAAACTGCATCGGTCCTCACTCTATGTAACCTTACAGAAATTCTGATGCTGATAAAAAGCACATATAAAATCATCATTCCTGGAAATGGGGTAGCATAAATAACATCATATGTTGTCAAGGATTTAAGTTCCAGCGGCATGAGCAAGGACAATCAGACACAATAATAGACATCAATTTTTCCACTAAATCCATTTATAAACAAACAAGATAGTGTAGATAATAAGGTGCATAGGGCCTCATAGAAAGAAAAGATAGAGAAATCCAAGAAAAGGACCAACCTCTGTCCCTCATTCTTCTTTCTCTGTCATATTCAAATTTATCACGTACTTGGCTAACCCTTTGCCGTGTTTCATTTCCCTGGAGACCTTGTTCCTGCATTCAGAAGAGTAAACTCTATACTTTATCACGAAGTCACAGGATACTAGAAAAAGCCCATGTCAACAATGAAACCTAGCTTGCAGTGGAAAGATAGGCTCCTATCATTTGGAACTCTTTTTTTTATAAATATAATCAATATCAAATCCTCAAGAAAGAAAGAGAAATATGCATTTGTTCACCTCTAGCCAAAATTTTTATGCACCTAAGGATAAAATAAAGTGTTGATCAAACAAAATCTCTGTTTAAACAGATGAGGGAAAAGTTTGTTGCAAAAAAATTCTGGGAATTCAAGAATTCAAGTTAAACAGAGGCATTAAATGCCTAAAGTCTAAATTAAAAGTAGCCATATATGTCAGGTTTCCATAAATATTTAAACCAGGAAAAAATATCAAACAGAAATCAGACTTATTTTCTTAAATGAATAATTTCCTCACTGGCTTACAGATGATGTTGATTTCATTTCCATCATGATTGATATGTTATTAAAAGTCATCTAATACGGCTACAAACAGTTATCTCTACCTTCATCCTAATCTAGAAGAGTTACTAGGTCATAAGAAAATGGCATCATCAAAACACTTAATTAATGACTAATGATACTTCAGGGTGTTCAAAATTATAACACATTGTACTAGCTGCTTTCAGGCAAAGGATAGCTTAAGTGATTTTTCCAAGCAAACAAATCATACAAATCAGATAAGAAAATTACAACAGGTAAGCAGCCAATAAACTACTGAACATAAGATAAGAAATACAATGAAGATGATTCAGAAGACAGATTTCAGGAAAGGCATTTGGCAATCAGCCTCTCTGGAGAATAAGATATGGCATGTCATGAAGGTATAGCAATTAAGGTTTCAGTCCAGGCAGATAAGTTTTGTCATCGGTCATTTGTATCCAAGCCAATTGAGCAAAATTCACCTAGAATAAGATGGTTTTAGCAGAAATTAAATGGTTCAAACACCAAAAATGACCATTTAAAAAATATGGATTACTTTAAAATTACATCTAAATAAAAAACAATTGAAAAGCAAGTCATGATGATTACTATTAGTCATGTAAAACTGATGCACTATGGATTCTTCGACATGCTGAATCATGTAAAATGTATCAATCAAAATCATCAACATATCAATACAAACGGTCAAGATAAGCATACTATCAGCTTTCGGCCTGAAATCCTTAAACAGAACTTTTAAAGAGCATCATGCTCCTTGCTCTTTTAGCTACTTTAGCTCCTTGCTCTATTTCAAGGATATTATGATGTTGCTAAGCTGGATATACATGCATGCTAAAAATGGTAACGAGAACTATAAAATATCATCCACCAGAAAACTTCGAAAAGAAACATCACAAAAGCATACTATAGCAAGAACTCCAAAAGTTAACATAGCAGTACCTTATTTAGCTCGGCATGTGATTGCCTTTGCCTGCAACAACAAGATGAAGTATGTAAACTGAACTAGTTTTTTAAAAGTTATGATCATTCAAATTTAGAAATGGCTAACTCTTTGACCAGAATCATATATTTGAGATATCATAGAAATATGACACGGAATAACTGTAACTGCCTACAAGTATTAGCCCTCCACATTATTACATATGTAGAAGATGCTAGAGAAAGAAAAGCAATAGCAGTGGCCCATTATCAATTATTTTTTCATTTATGAATTAACTAACCATGACTGTCAACTAAATTGGTGAGAGAGAGAGAGAGAGAGAGAGAGAGAGAGAGAGATGGAGCATGGTCCAAATAAAGGTGTAACTTATTCCAGTCCCAACTAAAATGTAAGAATCTCATTATATAGTTCTCATGTAGAAAGCATACTTTGCAAATAGATCTCTGATATCGATACCTGTATGGTGAAAAGTCCAAATCATCATCTTCAGCAGATTCATAATTGGCATGATCTTGTGCAATCTTTTTCGAATAGCCTTCATCCCAGTAAAGCCTTTCCCAATTCTCCCTAAGCTCTTGATATAATTCCATGTACTTTTTACACCAAGGTTCATGCTCCTGTAAGATAATTGGACTTAGCATCTTCAAACTGTGACATGATTATTGCACATTTTGATGATAGCGTAATTCACTTAAAATTGCTTGCAATATAAGAGGAACCAGAAGACCAAGTTAAGAAGTAGAACCTTTATATTTGAACATGTAAAGGCATGTCTACACACAACTCAAAAAGCAAGTATTTACCAATGTTATTAATAGGAAGTTTCAACATTCTGAGAACTCTGTAATATTACCAGCAAACATGTACCAAAAAATAAATGACAACAGTTTATATCAGGACAAGCTTACAACGATTGGAATTAATGCTTAGAGTAACTAACTTAGGGATTTGAGGAAATCTGATTCCAGTATTGCAGCCAATGATCTTGTGGTCATGATTCTTAAAAAACCAATTGAATATTAAGATCTTCTATAAGCACAAAGATGAAAGTGGTACAAAGGTAACTTGGTAGTTATAGCGAAGCACTTCTCGCGTTCTCTTAAAGTGAATATTTGCTAGGCTAAACCATTGAGATCAGGTAAATATCCAACATCACACCTTCACAAGTAACACGAGATATGCTATCAACTAGAAAAAAAATAATACCAGAAATTTCACACACAAATGTAGGCGAAAATAAATGTAGAAGCACATTTTGTAAGACTTGCTCAACAGGTTCAAAGGTCAACTGAACTTAATAGGTCAGAACAAAAGTATAAGATTCCAACAGAAGAATGTGTAATGAACCTCAATCAATTCAAAGAAGCAAAATGCAAGGAGCTAATAAATTAATCAACTCTGTTACATGTATTGCAAGAGATGCATCAACATTATGAGAACCTCTAATAGACACTTCCTTTTCCTCAGGACACGAGATTTATTCTGCAACCTAAATTGCTTTCAGCGAACGGTGGCCGCTTCTTAATCACCGCACAAGGTGATATTTAACGTTTCATATAATCAACAAAGATGGCATCCTCCAAACAAGCATGTATGATGAACAAAACACTATGTTCCGTTTATGCTCACTTATTGTTTGTCGATTTGTCTCTTAAAGGTTTACAAAACAACAGGACTAAGAAAGCCTCGATAAAAACTCGGTCTTTCTAACGGCCCCATAATAGCTAGCGTGCTCGTCTTCCCTTTGGAGTCACTGATGATGTCCACAAGAACAGGTAGGTGGGAAGGGGCATTACCGAATCTTTGAGGACGAGGCGGGTGCGGCGCATGAACTGCTCCCGCATCTGCTTGCGGCGCTTGTTGGGGAGGTTGTCCCTCGGGATGACAAACCGCTCGCGGTAAGGGACGTGCTCGCCGATCTCGTGCATCTCCCCGTCCACCACCCACCACTCCGACTTCCCCTCCACGCCCTTCTTGCCCAGCGGCGGGACGCGTGGCATGCCTGGGCGCGCCCACCGCAACTGCTGGAGGCTGAAGCCGCCCAAGGGCGGCGGCTGCCGCCGGACGACCCCTCGCAACATGGGGAGAACGCGAAGCGACGGCGACGCAGGGCACGGGTCGGAGCACCGCCGCCGGACCTGTCAATGCTCTTTTGCCTCGTGATGGTCGTGCGTGTTTACCTTAATACCCTTACCAACGATGTCAATGCTTACGCTTCCGTGAGGGCGTTAACGTCTATTGACATTTTGGTTTCTTTGGGCCTTTATGAAGATTTAGAATGACCATTTTTGTCCTTAAAAATTGCAATGTATTTATTGTTTATGTGATCTCCAAATATTTCTATTGTTAATATCCATAAAAAAAACTCAAATATTAATCCTTATAACCATGTTGCCATTAAGTATTTAGATTAAAAAAATAAAAATAAAAATGCATTTATTTTTTTATATTATTATCATCATGGTTATGAATACTACATTTTTATGGTTAAATATTATCAAAGGTATAATTCTTTATAATGATATTTTGTGCATGTGTTGGCTTTCATAAACCTCAAGTGTTTTGTCCCTCTTAATGAAATTTTACACCTTATGCACTTCTCATTCTTGAGATTTTAATTCCTCTTGGTGGTGTGTATTGATGAGGGTTGGAGAGTCATGGCCTATTAAGACCTTGTTCTTGAGGTTTAACAAAAGACTTGCACATCATAATGCATCCAAAAGAAAGAAATTTGAGTTAGCATATAAAAAAATTGATTTGTATATCATAAGATATCCAAAAGAAAGAAAGAAAAAAAAAATATATATATATATATCGATAAAAGGACAATAACAAAAGCAAATTATTTTTTGATTTGTCATATTAGGTATGATAAAATATTCTCTAATTCATAGCTTGATACAAACAAATTAATTCAAGAGAAAAGAATCCAACATAATTCTATGCCTGTGTATATATAGTTTGTTTGAACCAAATTAATTCTCTAATTGCTTACTATCTCTGTGTGGAGTTAGTTTGCACCAAATAGATTTCCTCCATATCTACGTTACAGACTGGTATGTAATTGCCAACCTAAATTCGACTGGTGCAGGATCTTTAAATGAACCAAAAAAGACAAGTAAAACGAAGACGTAGGTTTAGAAATGAAGTTACTCTTCAAGAGCATGCTCATCTTCTCTGATGGATGTGGGAAGATCCAAAGGCGATTAGAGTTCTTGCACTTCTCAGGTGACGTGTGTAGATTTCATGTTTCGGAACAGGAAGAGATGACTTGCATCGCAGACCAAGAGAAGAAGAGAGAGGGTACAGCCTTCACCTGGGACTCGCTGGCGGCATGCGGAGGCTGTACTCTCTCTCTTCTCCCATTGGCCTCGGTGTGTTCCTGTTACCCATGATCGATCGCCTGGGAACGCCCTTTATAGAGGCAGCTCGTGGTCTCCGACGCCATGGCCCAATCATGGATTCAAGCGCAAGCGCGCGGGCGGGGGCGGGGTGGGTGCATGTGATGTTGGCGGAACCTTTCCTTTCCATTAGCGTCCTGTGCGTCGCTGGCCGCCAGCGATAGTGGGTGGGTGCTGCTGACTACACGTGGAGTGTATGCCGGCAGATCCAAGTGCATGGCTCCTGAGAGGGCTCTGATCTTGGCGTTATCCGTAGGAAGACGACGGAGGTCCACTAGTAGGACGTCGTTGGCGACGCTGTGGCTAAAGCGGTGGATGCATGGCCTGCGGTGCCGCTGCTGTGGCCGTATGCCAAGCTTACGGGGGGTTTAGAAAGGAGAAGACTTGTCCCAAGCCACGAGCTGATGCTTTATATTATCGACACAGCGGCATTCACATCGCGGTCGTCGTCGTTCATGCGGCGTTCATCTCTCGATGTTTACGGGTCGTTAGGGTTGCATATGACGCAACTCGGTGTCGGCATACGACAAACGTGAAAGATGGGTCACCAGAAGAGGCCGCAGTTGTCACTCTCCCGGGGACAAGAAAGTCGCAGCAACGTCCCCACCTCACATGGAGCGAGGCAATTCTCTCCGTCTCCACGCCTATCATCTTGCGGCTGCATTATTCGTGCCTTTAGCTATGCAGAACGTCCTGCAGCCACAAGCGGAAGATGGGTGCCACGCAAGGATGCAACTTTCCGGCATCGGAAGCAGTGGACACCGAGCTCGGTTCCCTGTCAACTGGTGAAATCGCAGAGGGTCCCGAGGCCTGTTCGAGTACAGGACGTGTCGCCCTGGGAGTGGGAGGAAGAGGTGCAAAAGGACAGCATGGACTCTGATGAAGCCTTGCTCGAAGCTTAGGGGAGATCGGAAGAGAGATTACTGTGAGGGCCCGAAAAGACAGTGGAGGACGGATTCATGCACCGGTTGACGACAGGATGCGCAATGCGACATGAGGAGGTTAACATATCCAACTCTCTTTCGACAAAGATAAAAAGTACCGCTAGCAACCATATCTCTCGACATCTCAATGGTCTGAGGCGCTCGGGTTGTTCTTATCCCGATGAGAAGCGTGCATGAGGTCATTTGGATCAATCCAAATGTTGGTAGAGAGACCATTATGCTCTTCCTCCGTCAATTCAACATGTCACTAGCACTCTTTCCTAATGCTGTAACTTTCGGTGGAAGCAGCAATTACGAAAAACCACATTTAAGGAACAGCCTATGAATCAGATCCGATGTGGTCTCTCTCTCACCTGGGATTGGATTTACAAGCAGAAAAAGTCAAATCTTCTACTCTGCCGTGCATCTGTCCAAACACATTGTGCAACTTCAACATTTCTATCGAACAACATCTGCCGAAGTACATTTGGATGACGTCTTGGTCCAAGAACCTTTCTTGATAAACAATCGAACAACATTATTCCTTGGTATAAACCTATGCATTGTTTATTCACAATCCCATTCTTTTGGCACGAAGCATTTCCTGATGTACAATAGACTCTTGCTCCACGGAGAAATGATCGCAAAACCAACATAATGAGGTGGTAGCCTCACACCCAGAGATTCCAGCCAAAAAGGCTTGCTGATAACATAGCATCTGCTATCTGGTTTTCTCCTTTTGCAGGAGAAGCAAAAAAATGGTTAAGGGCCAATAAAGCTTTGACAAATAATACCTCAGGCAGAATGCCTCTACGAATTCCACGATGAAGATATATGGCACGACGCAACCTATGTCAGATTCTTCCTGTGTTTAGGACACGGCCAATTGAACACAGGAAAACAACTTCAACCTCTTCGACGCTGATAGTCACCAAAAGCTGCCTCCTCCATCTTTTCTTTCTTAATTTCTCTTCTCCTCTGCTCGGCATATTGATAAATGCCTGTTGCAAGTGCGGCATAGTCGAAGTCCAAGGTCCGCATCAGGCTCTGATACCTTGCAGGATCTGAGCCTCGCACAGCTGAGATTAATAGTCACATTGTCAGGTATGTTCAAAATGGAGAATTACAGAATCAGAAAAGAGAAACAGCAAATGTTTACCTTCCACAGTTTCGACAAAGTAAATGAAAGGGTCAACTTCATCGATTGGTGACTCTACGTATTCATCCTCACCGTAATCATCATTAGTCTCACCAACTTCAGCAACTGACTGATAGCCTTCCACCTGATTTCAACGTATAGATAAGCAGGGATAAAATAATGTTGCTGCCACAGAGAGATACAATTCATAGTTGGACCGAACTAGATTATCTAGTGACATATAAAATAGAAAAGAGAGCTACAGATGAGGAAAAAGGATTAAGCTAATATTAAATAGAAAAGCCCACATCATGGGCTAAACACATCCCAATCCCTTTCGGTGAGATGCAAGATAGGCTATGTTTCAGATTAAAAAAACACTATAATTACAGCAGAATCTGCATAAACTTCATTAAAACTCGATAAAAGTGTCCTCTTGACCTGTGGATCGCTAGGATGAGGAAGTAACTTAGGCTGCTGATAAAGATTTTACATTCATCTACTAACCTCCACTGCCATTTTCTGAAGCTTTAGACTGTACGCTTCATCCCAATCTTCATCATCGTCTCCCACTTCTTTGTCAAAATCTTCTTCATCCACGTCTTCCTCATCGGAGTCAAATTCATTCATACCATGATTAGCAGCAATTTGCTCCTCAGCTTTTGTCCAAGCAAAAGATTGATTTTCATCAAATAACAAAACTCAGCATACCAATGCCAATGTTTTTTTTTTATTTTTAATTGCTGCATCTTGTTGAGTATATTAGAAGGAAGAGAAAAATAAGCAAGAGCATGGTAAAGCAACGAATTAAAAAATATATATATTTAGCTCACAGATCAGGGTATCGGTCAGTTCTAATGTGATACACCAATATCAGTATCGTCCCAAGTCAGTTTGATTTTGACAGATTTCTTGGCCCTATAGCTAGAAATCGGCTAGAGTCAACCAAAACACAAAAGGATTTGGCTGATTTTTTATAATAAATTAAATTAAAATAAATATTAAGACAAATAAAAAGAAAGGCAGTACAATGATGGGAAAAAAAACAAGGGAATGATTCTTGTCTTACTAATAAAAGATAATGATGGTTCATTCATTACGATAGCATATCAGACCAGGATGCACCTGTATATCAGACGGTGCACGAACCTGCATGACCCATCATCATTGAATAAAATAATTTTAAAAAACGAATTGTATGTGTATCTTTGTCAAGTTATATGTTTTGATAATGTTACTTGGAGTAGTTCATATGAGAGAATATGCTATGACACATTATGCAACACAACGGAAATGGATGTATCACCTCTAATTTGATTCTTGTAGGAATCTAGAAGCTTGAGTGTTGCTTTAAAGATGGGTGCTAATGGTTCACCAGGAAGTTGGTCCGCAGGCAGGCCAACAAGTGAAGTTAATCCCAAGCAGCAGACCTTTTTATCACGTTGCCTACAGTTAATGTAAGGTATTAAAACTATGGTATCGATGGAAAGTGACATGAAAGAGGAGAAAAGGATTACCTTCTAAAGTTTGCAAGTGTGCCATTCATTTTTTCTTCTTGAAGCATCTGGAACCAGAGATTGAAAATATTTGAAGCAACGCTGAGCTTATGTAATATTCCAAGAGTCAAAGATGCATTGTAGTAAAGAGAATCAGCAATCTGCAAAGGGACAAACTATTAACATGGAAAGTTGCACGGATTCGAAGAAGCATCAACTATCAATACAGTATTCCAGAACAATTAATGAAATGGAGAGGCACATAGATCCTTAGAAGTATCAATACAACTCATTTTGAGTAACCTGAGGACACATTAGTCGTACCAAGGCAAACTTTAAGATAAGTTTGAATTGGAGGCACATGAATAAGTAAGATGTAGTTGGCAGTCAACTTGGGATATGAAAGTCTTTGAATACTTCTGTGCATGTTGTAAAATGCACATTGGTAAAAAAGATGGGAGCCCAGTGCATGAGGCTCATACCAATGCAAATTTTGGGGAGGATCAATATAGCAATAACACAGATGCACCTCCAACCGAGTTCTGTGAAGGCCAACATCACAAATAAATTCAGAGATCATAAAATCCTTATCATTGTTTCCACCGAAGTATTTCATGGTCTTCCCTTAAAGCAAACTCACTTTGTCCTATGAGTGCAGTTATAGATATTCTTTGGAGTTTGGACTGTGTGCAAAACATATAACTATATATTTCTACATTATTTTAGAACTCAAAGATTTAACAGAGTTACAAACAACAAAACTGATGATAAGAAATTTCAGTTCAAACCAACACCACTATTTTAATCAGACTCATTTAACAGAAACAAACTAGGCAACAATTCCTAAATTGCTCTTGCAAAGAAAAACCTTGCATGATTAAATTCCAAAAGAAAATTGTACAAAGTTGATGTTCTCATTAAGTTTCTAAACAGAATGAGTACACATCAATTCCAGATCCATAACACGAGAACATGCATTCATCCTGTCCAACCTACTTGATCACAACAAAAAAAGTCTAACAAGACTTATTTCATCAGTTCATTTCAAATGCATAAGATAACCTTTGCATTAAACACATGATGAAGGAAAGTACTGATGTTTGACACATGATACCGGAACTCTTACCACAAGCATCAAGAGACATTTTAAATATGGCTTCTCTGCTCTGTGCAATCGACCAATGGTAATGCTCAAATAAGGCTCAACCCAGTGATCTACTTGCCCTTTACAATTTTGGAATACTACTTCAATCAGCTTAGGAGCAGGCTCAATGTCACTATCTTCCATGTTTCTATCTGACATGATCTGCACATTGAATTAACAAAAAGGTTTATCACCACAAAGGACTTCAACAATCGCAATGTTCGCATCATTAGCATTTATTCCAACTGAGCAGTAAGAACAATTACAATTGCTAAGAAGACGCAAAAATGATAGGCATATGCTTTGACCAATTTAATAAAGAACTGAATAAAACAACTTCCCTTACTTTTGAAAGTACTTCCCACAGGCTTTGCTGGTAGTCTGGATCTTTGCAACTTAGGAAATGAGCAGTACTCCTGGATATGTAGTTGTCCAAGGGAACCAGTATATCTACATTTAGGGCAAATTTGACATTATCAGATTCTATATGCAAATGTAAAGACCTAAAGAAACTGAAATTAATGAGAATAGTACCAGGTTTTCTTTGTAATTAAATGATACATTCAGGGCTCCTTTGAATTATGATATGGACCATCGACCTCCTCCCCTCCCCCAACCTCCCCTCCCAAAATACCAAAAAAAAAAAAAAATCCCACTCTTTGTTTTTGTCCATACAAGAAACAGATATGTATGCTGTAGCACACAACCCTCAGAAGAAAATTTTCAAGGTAGCCTACATGTATACCTCAGGCAAATTGCAAGAACATGAACAATATAGCATAAAGTTGGTGTTAATAATATTGAAAGCAACATGATATATAGAGTCAAGGCATTCACCATATAAATTGTCGACAAAATAAAAAAACCATAAAAATTAGCATGTATATGTCAACTTACTCTCAAAGGAATCTAAAGCCCAGTCTCCAAGTGCTTCTATAATTAAAGGCCAAAGACCCCACATATCTAATGAGATTGTTGGCGCATAAAATGTCATATGGGAAACAATTTTCAATACTTCTTCAAAAACATCTGTGAAACATGAACATTATCAGAAAATGACAATCGTTGCAAGCATCTAGCAAAGGTAGCAACAATAAGCTAAACTTGCAACATGAAATCACATATTACATACCTAAATAAGCAACACAATCAGAATCACATACCTTAAATCCTTGAACATAATATTTAAACTAAAGTTTACACTTACAAAACTCTAATATACATGTAACATATAGCACATGTTTAAGGACCAAAAAAATTATAGAGGATACTGCATAACAAGGCCAAGAAAAAAATTCACTGAGAAGAAATTTAATCATCCACAAATACCAAAGTGTCAAGAAAAAAAAAAAGATAAGTTTTGGCATGAAATACGTAACCTGACATGGGATGAAGTGAACAACTTACGTGTATCAATATGACCTTAAAGTGAGAAGCCTCAAATATAAAGGAAAACCTTGTCAGCTATCATAAGAAAATATAATAATATTGATAGATATTAGGTAATATCAAACTTTTGAGCCCTATTATCTTCATAGTTGATTTTTTTAATTTAACATTTGGACTTGACAGAGGGCTGATAAGATGATCGAAGATACCTTTCATGGACTAGGGTTAAGATTTCAAATGACCAATCATTTGCCTATTAGAAGGATAGCCATTGAACATAGTAGATGGATAACCTATGTTGATCTCAATCTGAGGATTAATAACTCATCAAGACTTTGAACACATAGAACAAAGGCATAAATCACGTTTTTCCTTGAGTCATAGAAACATGTTTTTCCATGTAAAGATAAAGTTGCATCCATGGAGACTTGTGCATTGGGCTTCTGTAGATAACTATTTAAACAAACATCACAAATACATACAAACATGGATGCATTTGCTTGTACACATATATAAATTCCATTTATTAATATACATTTGACCAAGATTGAAAAAGTGGCTACCTTGACCATCTGCAGTCAGCATTCTCTGCATTATAGGTAGTAAAATGGGCTCTATTTGAACAAAAAGTTGGGGAAACCTGTTGCCGGATTCAAGGATTGTGCTTATGGCATCCAAACAACGGGCAGCAGCTAAAGCACTTGAATCATCAGCTTCTTCAGCTGCTTTGGGTGTATCCAGGCACTTCCAAAATGCAGCAGCCTATGCAAAGATTTTTTAAGATTTCATATCAAGGAATCAAAATAAAATATAAGTGAATACTATAAAGTAACATATAATAACACAAATATTATACCAAAGTCTGGAACAAGCTGCTAGCATATTGAACAAATTCTACGCCAAGCTTGTTTACAATGGCCTCAAGAGTGACGGCAAGTTCCTCATTCTCAATTTCATTCACAAGTTTCAAGAACTCTGCATGTAACACTTGGGACATCTTAAAAAGAATAGAGTACAACAGATACTAAGCTAAACACAACTATTATTACATACCATCAAGTAATTGAGGAAGAGTTGGTCGGATTGCTTTTAGATCTGTATTATGAACATAATTCTAAGTTACTTCATGTGAAATATCAAGACAGTACCAACATATAAACTTATAGGCTAGCATTTGCATGCCTTGGCAAGCTTTAATGAAAGAGCATAAAGCAAAGACTGAATTGGCGCGCACAGGAAGATCTGGATCCCGCATTCCAGAAATAACTTGGCGAAAGATTTTCCAGAAATTTTCCTGGTCAGAGAAGTTGATGTGTGCATATTTTCCAGCAACCCATGCTGCCTAATACTCCATTAAAGAATTCCATAAATTCAAATGCATTCAAATTAATTTGTAATCAAGAAGCTTGATTTAATTCTACAAGTATAAAAGTCAATTACATTAAAAAAAATCATAAAATGGTTTTTTGAAAAGCAGCTGCAGAGCACGAAAAAAAAAAGGAAATTTTTTATCTGATTTATTCAAGAAAGTTGTGCTTCTAATGTGACCAATTTTATAAGTTCATGCATTTCAGCCATCACTATTCATGAATGATGAAACACTAATATTTGACACAGCTCAAAAACTCATCGAGCCAAATCCAAACTTGGCCAAGTTGACTTGAGCAGCAGTTGAATTTAAGTCAATAAAACTTGGTACATGGATCAGAATTCTCAGAAAACTAGTTCTAACTCCAACTGAATATATAACTTGATTACTCACTCTGTGTCACTTAAGAAAGCTTTTAACTCAAATTAAAGTTTCATTAACATAAAAAATAGTACAATAATCAATCAACTCAGCAAGTAGTAGAAAAGAATTTCTACCTGAATACCCTCATGTTTGGCTAGCCACCTATTCCAAAATCCTCAAAAAACTCAAGCACCTATGTTTCTTTTAAACAAAGCATTTTCTACCCCATATGCCTGTATCTGTAATCATTCCTGATTTAGTGAACTTTCGTCTCCAACTTTTGGGTCTAATGACGCATCCTTTTTCTTTTTAATCTCTTGATTTTTTATCCTTTTTTTTCCCATTTTCTTACATCTTTTCTCTTGGTACTTCATTTTGCTGTTAAATCCCCATCATCAATCTTTGCATCTTGTAACCAGTGATAAGTGGTCAGTTTAGTTGTTCTAGAGAAATATCACAAAGGAAAATATTTACTAAAAAGGAGGAGGCTATGCTTTTCCTATGTTCTATTCTGAATAATGAACTATTAGTCTCAAATTGAAATGCAAGAACAATACACAATGCTCTTTCTTGGCTGAGTGGCCCTTTATTGTTTGTTTCTCCACATAAATGGTTAAAAGGGTGCATGCCAAAATTCCATTTGCACCTAAAATTCAGTTTCCATACCAAATTAATTCAACCGTTGTCAGTTTATGCGGTGCAACATCCTCACTGGACCAGAATGTATTAATGCAGTCATTCTGTATCTTGGAAGTGGACAGAGAAACCTACCTAAGTACCTCTGACCCTGAAGTATGAAATTGGGCGCGAGTACCTCTGACCTAAAGCATGATGATCTGTCCCGAGTACAGGACCAACCAACACCAGTCAGTATGTACGATATGGAGCTACTTCTCAGATAAGCCTATCCCCGATACAAATTGCATCTCATCTTTTTAAAAGGATGGTTGGTCAAATCTTGAGCCAGGAGATCCTCATTTCAAGTGAATCCTGGCTATCCAGCCTCTTCACTCTCCTCTTAGATTCCTCTTAGCACCTATCATTTTCAGTAACATCACAACTACCAATTCCTCTCTTAACTACCCAGCTTAGATGCTACAACTATCATCATTTTTACAAGTTCGAGGGATATTAAAGGAAATTCTGAAGGTTAAGCTTTCTGAACTCACACAGAGAAAAAAAAAGTAACAAAAATGATATTCTAAAAGTTAAGCTTTCTAAACAACTGCTAACACAAACAGCATGGCTTTTGATGGAAGGTGTAAATTTGTGGTGCTCATTTCATTTCGAGGAACACCTTTGGGATGCTTTTGTAATCCATGTTTCATCCACTAACTCATGTGATAAAAGCAACTAGAAGACACAGACTCAGAACAAACCTTGTCACCGTGATAAGTACATCTAAATAAACCAACTTGTGCCGCCCTACTCTTTAAGGCTGCTATGCATTTACTCCTTGTACTGTAGAGACCCCAGCTAAACACCCTCAGCAAAAATTAACTCTTCTAAATACACAGTATATGCATAAATGAACAAATAGCTGTTCAATCAACTAATTAGCAAACTTGCTATTCTATCTGGCTAAGTAGTTATGCACAGAGCACTTTTAGGAGAAAGCTAGAATCAAAAAATTTTACCTTCGTTGAATATTATGCCTCAATATGTGGCGACTATAATAAATCCGGTACACAATTCTACACTAAAAGATTGACAATAAAAAGCCATGAATCATGCCATGGGATTCAATTTTTAGCTCGCTAACAAAAGAAACCTAGTACCCATACCCAGAGAAAGTTCAAGTGATTGGTTGCACTTTCAATCTTTGAGACACTTGCAAATCTAATGATAAAACAGAATTCTGTGCACCAGAAAACAAATTAGTAATATGTAATTGATCATGTTGCAGTTCCAATAAAAATAAATATAAATCTTTTTCTAATAATGCAAAATCCAGCCCCAATCTTGCACAGCATGAGAATGAAGGCAACAGCCAGGTCAAGGATTTAAATATATGTGTGGTATCGGTTTCATTAACCTATTTTGCTGTTGAAACAGTATATGAACTTATATCATGCATTATTATTGAATAAACTGATAAAAAAAAATGTATTGTACCATTATCAGGCTATAAATTTGGATACAATACTTGGTCGATCCGGTGTTTACCGACCATTACTGACTGTTATGGTTGAGATTTGAAACCATGATTTGAACAATACCTGATATATTTGATCGGTACAATTTCATTCTTGTGAGGGACAAATAATAGAGCTTATACAGTCAGAAACAGAAGACAGATAAGCTGCACACAAAGCACAGATCATAATTTAATTGGAAAAGAAGTGTAACCTTTGCTCTGAGGTGGCCAACAGGACTTGAGAACTCAGGAAGAACATGCAGCAATAACATGGATTCAAGCCCTGACTTATAAGATTCAGACTCCATAAGTTCATCACACACTGCTCCAATAGCCAAAAGAGCACCGTCTTTTTGACGATATGGTTTAAGCTCAACGGGTGCTTCATCATATCTGAAATAATTACATATAGTATGTAAGAAAAATATCTTCATTCCAAAATCTCCACGGAAGCAACTTCCTAATATAAAGAGCATATGAGTTAAACCTCCTGAAAATATCCATGATGAACTGAATAAACTTCTGTAAGTTTCCTTTCCCATGCTTCCTTACCAATTCGTTCACAAAATCCATGGCTGCAGTTCGAGGACTGTATAGGTCTTCAATATCTGGGAAGAAGAATTTATATGCTGACAATTGATGTCAAAGCTTTTATTCCAGAAACCACAACAAATAGAATGTCATGTTTTAGAACAACACTAAGTCTAAGCTCACCGTAGCCCTTTCTGACATATTCTTGTGGATCTTCAGTCCATAACTTATGATCATTGTCATTGTAACACATCAGAGGAAAGACAATATCAAAAAGGACAATGTCAAGCTGTGGCTTCAGTAATTGATGATACATACCGTTCTTTGAAATACTGCAGAGCATTAATGCAACTGAGCCAGTTCATAAACTCAAGTAGACAATTTTGTCACCACTAAACTATGCAATCACCCACTTGAAACGGCAACAAAACCAAAATCAGCATGAACATATAATGTTGTGGAATTGAACAACTTTGCATGCTGGGCAAATACTGTACAGGAAGTCACGAAACCAAAAAATGAACTACCAGCATTTACACAAACAGCAGTCTGCAGTCATTGTGGCACACGTACACTTGACAATTCAAATAGTCTTATATCTCTCGGATGGTAGAATTAGTGCTTACTGAGTTATTCCAAGTATGAGTCACAAAAACAATACATGAAACTTTTTTTCCGTTCTGTGAATATAAAATGTAACATTACCTATTTTGTAGTTCAAGTTATCTTCTGAATGAGGCACAGCACATTCAAAATGACCCAAGCAGGGGACTTTTCTCTATATCTTAGTTGTGTTTTAATGCATATCTTAGTTGTCTTTTAATGCATATCTTAGTTGTATTTTAATGCATCTTCAATCTGCTTATATTTTTTGTTAAGTTGTTAAATCGGCACACAGATATTGTTGCAACTGAGACACTACCCCAATTCTTCCTGTCATTCTACTTAGACACCACTTGCTGGCCTTTTAGTAATTTTCAACTCGAACGAGTTCAACTAAATTTCCCAAATACTTCTCCCCTCAGAATTCAATAAATTACTTGCAGAACAACACCTCTAACATCTTTTATGTAATTGAGTATCTTAGCTTATAACTCAATGATCTAAAAAAAGAAAAGAATGAAAAGAAAACAGATGATGTTTAAAGATAGTTTAATCTAGGAATTACAATTTGTACATGACATGGATTATAAAAGATTAAAATGGAGAAATAGTTTATACAACTGGGTGATCAGCTAGATTGAAACAACAAAAAACTAGGGAGATCAAAGCAAGACAAACCTGCTGTTGATATATTGAAGCACAAGATTGATCACCCTATCAGGAAGATAACCACCTGTACGAATAACATTGAGTGACTGTAGGTGGCATTCCAAAATTTTGCCAGCATAACTCTCTTGAAACATTTGAGCAAATGCTATGTCCTCTGGCTTCTTCAGAAGCTTCACATCTCCAAACCTGTTAGCAAAATTCTTCACAAATCAATAAGCAGAATATGATAGAAAGATCATGTTTCACATCTCAATAATAGAAAAACTTCACCTAGTATACAAATGATTTAATATCTGAACTGTCCACTTCTTGACTTTCCACCAACCCCAAGATTTTCTGAGATCAAGATCAGATGGTTGACCTTCTAAAGGAACAGGTCTCTCCAGTAGATTCAAGAATAGGAACATCCATTCACTGAATATATTTGGATCAAGTAGCTTTTGTGGGATCTCCAACTGAAAAGGAATTTTAAACCAAGAAAAAATTAAAAAGCCAGTAAAAATTAAAAAAGAAACTGGATTTGTTTTACTAGACAAACATACATATATAGATGACCAGAATATTTCGCATATGAGCTTGATAAGATCAGCTACTTCAATTGTGGGTTCAACAATCTGAACATGTTTGTTAAATATGTTCAATATAAGAGGAAATGTCACATCAACAATGAGATGAAGTGGTGTTCGCTCCTCGTCAGACTTTAACCTTAAAGTAAAGAGCAACAAAAACAAACAGTCAACTTACCAAAAATCTAAGAAAGTTAAATAACAACCGAAAAAATTAGTATTGTTTGATATTAATGCAAATGAAAATAAGAGCCACCAAAAAAAAAATTCATCAACATAATAGAACCTAATTACATGCTCCAAAACTCTTGTTAAGGTGGACAAATGACAAGAATGTACAAACAGCAGTAAGTATCTGGCAAAGGAAAATGAGACCATAAAAGTGCAGCCAGGTGTAAAGCATGGCTGATTTGAAGTATACAGCCCTTGATGCAAGCACTCAACAAAACATGCCACCTTCTGTTACATTAGGAATCTTCCATCTTCAAATTTTGACAATTAACCTTGTAATCTTTTGAGATGTTACTTTAGAAATTCCAAATAACAGAACAGAGATCATTGAAATTCCCACCTACTGTTAATCTGCTTTAACTGCAGAAAAACAGAAGGGGAAAACTAGGTAGAATATAAATAAAAATAACCAAATAAAATTAATAAACAGAAGACCGAGTGCCTACCTGCCTCCTAAAGTTGCTCTTATTTCATTAAGAAATTCAGATGCCCCATAAAACAATGCAAGCCGCAAAACTTTCTCTTGTAAAGACTATTTGACAGGCACCAAAGTGTAAAGACTATTTGAGTAAAAAGTTTCTGACACAACCAGCCATTTATCGTTTCAGGATTATGAAGATTTCTTTTCAATATTGCTACTTAAACTGCTAGAAACTTTAGTAGTACAAACTGCTAAAGTTTCCTATTGGTAGCAATTACAGAAACCAGAAAAAATATAAAGCAAATCTGCTGTAACTGCAGGAAGACAGATGTAGGATTAGAAGGTAGGAAAAGAATAAAGAGGACACAGATTAAAGAAACACCAACAAGAAACTAGTACAAACTGCAAACTACCATAGGTTTCCCATGGAGGACTACAACAGAGACCAGAAATAAATTACAGCTGGTCTGCCATAACTACAGGAGGAGGGTAGAAGAAAGCCTACAAGGTGGGATAAGAGTATAGAGTATGCAAAGATTAAGAAAACGAGAGGAAAAGAAATTGCCCAACCCTGCTAGCTCAACAAGGCTTTTCTTTCATAGTGGCATTCCCATATATGCTCCTTAAAACCATAAACATACAGAGACCAACCAACCCCCAACATAAACAATAAAGAGGGTCTCAAGTGGCAAATGACAAGTTGCACCAAAATTAACTAACTTACGTCATAGATATGACTATAAGTGGACTCGTTAACTGGCTTAAGAACCATTCACTCGAAAAAACTGGATAACTTTTGGAAGTTATATGGGATAATAAGTAGGAACATATGGCTAAGCCCTGGATATGGAAGGCAGGTAGAGAGGCCCACCCGTTCGGTACCTGATGTTTGACATCAGTGCTCTTTTTTTTTTTTTTCTTCTTTTGGTCAAATCCCCCCATCTGCATGTCGTTAGTAGCTGTTCTGTATTGAACTAATGTGGGCGCCAGCCAAACTCAGGGTGAAAGCAGGGTGATGCAGGTCTGAACTGGATGAAAGAACTGGATCACATCACCAAATGCTTTAATGCTCTCTCTCCACGACAGCAGTCCAATATAATCTGCCTAACAGTCTCTGTATACCATAACAACAACATGTAGCATGCTAATCATCAGCCTCTTTGGTGCTTCAACAAAAGAGCAATCTTTACCCTTTAGTACTAAAATCCTTACCTCATTTTTAGGACTCCATTTGACCAAACATCAGCAAATACTGAACTTGGAATATTATATCACAAGGTTGAACTTTACCAAATTGCAGTGAACAAACCAACTCAGATATATATGGATAAAAGGTGAAAAGGCCAATTAAGTACCATTCCTTGGTCAGCAGATATACTTACTTGTATTTTCTAGACAAAATCCTCAATACATATAAAGCTGCAAATGATTGCTGATCTTGTAAGTTGAACTTAATCCAGTCAAGAAGACCTGGCCACTGTTCCGGATAATCATCTTGGATGATAGTTTTCATACATTCTCCAAATTTTACTCTGTGTGATGCAAACATGAATGTCAAAACCAATATTACTGGTAATTATATATAATTATATACATATGTACATATATACACACACACATATACATACATACATACATACATATATATATGTATATGTATATATATATATATATATATATATATATATATATATATATATATGTATATATATATATATATATATGCTTTACATGCCAAGCAATAGTATAAAGAAATTTTGAGAAATGTTCTTATAGAACAAAAGTATCCAATATACATGAATGTTGAAACAAATCAACATGGAACTTTGCAAATGTTTAGTACTAGATTAAATGAATACCATGATTGTACAGTTGAACTTACAATGATCCACATTTTAGATAACTGGGTACTCAATACAAAAATTTATGATGTGAGGTGAGAAAAACAACAGAAGTAGTCATTGACATGGCAAGATACCCTTATTAGGCCTTTTAACAACCCAGTTACAGCTAGTTCAGTCTGCAAAAAAAATTTATCTGAGCAACTGTAGTTAAATGACCTAACTCTCTTCTGTAGCCCTTAAAAAAAGCTGCACAGACTTGAGAGGAAAATGGCAACTTTATAATAAAAGAACCCCATTAATCATAAAGAAAAGTATTAGCCTATCAATGTAGTACGATTCAAGGTTCACCATATCGTAGCGTACCGCTCGGTGCAGGTGGTATGTACCAATCCAATAGGGGACTAGTACGGGTGGCATATCGGTATACTTCCATGTATCATGTGTCAATATGTTTAGGATGACTCAGTACAACTCGATACATATCATATCAATAGTTGATCGGTACATTGATACGGACCAGTAAGGTGAACTATGGTACAACTAAGCCAAGACATAATAGAACGGAATAGAGACAACTCGTGTAACAAGCATGGAAAAGAGTTTAATGAGCATAGAAGTTTAAAAGCAACACCTGCATGAAGAGGCAACAAAGACATGGCAACTAAAGCATAATGATAATGCAAAAGAAAAAAATGGACTGCCTAGGGTGGATAAAAGCATCTAATTAGAGCTGAAACATGAGCTGACTACTGGATTTATGAAGCACTACAAATATATATGTATATATATATATGAATAAATAAAAAGTTAAATTATATGTCATGAAAAGGGAAAATTGCATACGTACACCTTTTAGCAGCATCAGATTACATATCTACCTTGCTAAGTTGTAACTTAATCATTGAACTATTAAAAAAATACTCATATGCTTCTATAAAAATTCGGAATACGAAAAGTTAGAAAATTGTCCTTAGAAAGTTACATACAAAAAAATAATTGGACGGGCACCGATGAAATATATAACTTTGCAAAGATAAAAAAAGAAACCCAGAACTTTGCATGGGTAAGCAAAAGTTGCCCCCTGGAAGATAAATTTTGCATTAGAAGAAGTCTCGAAAGGGTGTCCGAGGTGAAAAAAATACAGCCAAACCAATAATTGATATACCTCAACAAAGGAGGAACTTGAGCAACACAACCAAGGATAATATATCGGATCATTATCTTCTCATTCTCTGGTATCATTGGAGGCTCCCCTGGAAAGAACAATAAAGGTGTCAGTTTAGCATAAAGTCAATTTGTATGAGTTCTGACATTGGATTCGTCATTCATACCAACTTCATCAGGTGACCAGTTTTTAGCCACAAAGTTTTTGAAATGAATGCTGGCCACTTGACGCACAGCCATATCAGCAGCACGATTTGTTATGATCTGCACGAAGCTCACCAAATGCTGTGGTGTATACTGTAGCTGTTGAAATGAAAATTTGAATTTGTCACAGAAAATGAAACTACATACACAGGCAAGAATAAGAAAAAGAAATATCTTGCATGGGACTTCCTCTTGTAGTATGCTTAATCTTGTCTTTCCACCTTTTGTCTGGATCAACAAACAGATGAATGATTGTTTGGCAGACAGTATTCGGATGCTTGAAATGAAGGAGAAAGATGAAAATGCAAAAGCCCATAACTAAGTTATTTAAACTCTGTGTTTTCCAGGTAATTAAATTGGACCAGAACTTACATAGTTAACTTGTTTAAATTATGTGTTTTTCAGCTAATTAATTGGGCCAGAACTGAAGGGACAATAACTCATTCTCGCAATTATTGCAGCTTAGTGGTTGGGTCTAATATGATACTTCATTATGGCAAATGCAGCTGCAAACAGCATCTTAGGAGCCAATATCAGTAAATGAGTAAAATAACACATTTGACATCTCATGTCATCTACAATTCACCAATGAGAAGTTAAATGACCATAAGGTTATATCAGTTCAACTTTTTGAAAGGCAAAGGTACACTAGAGCACACAAGTCGTTATCAGGATATGCATTAACTAGATCTGAGGGATAAATATGATTATTTAAAATTGTGGAACTTTGAAGAATAAATAAATGGCGCTTATGCAGGAAACCAATGATCAACCATATTAATGGATAAGATAGATTTGCTAGAAAGATACTAGAAAGATCCTAGATAGCTTTTACAACAACAAAGGAATAAAACAAAAATAAACATGTAAAAGAAGACCTTTGATTCCCAAAAGGGAACAGTAATGGGTTATTGTAAAAGATGTTAAAATTTATGGAAATATGGATTGACTTTCAGATGTCAATGTAATCTGGAGGAGCTCATCAACGAGCTTGATTTTTAATTGTTCAACAGAATAAGTTGGAACTACATTTTCCATTTGTTACAGGCTAGGGGACTCAGGAAGAATTCATATTGTTGGCCTTCTCTTCCTCAAAGGCTAGATTCCATCAAGACATTGGCATCATATCCAACTATTGGTGTTGATGCCTTCCATTTAATCCGTAACGATGAACCTGTGAAGAATGTTTGAGTTTTATCTAAAGGCTACTAAAGTCAGCAGAATTCATGATACATTTTGCAGAACATATGGGGCTACTACCCCAACACTCCAAACAGTTTTATTCTGACTACTTGCTGGATGATGTGGAGAGCAAGGAACAAGAAGATCTTTCGCAACAAGCTCTTGAACCTCTCAATCTAATGGGTACATTTTCTAGTGGTTTTATTCTTGCAGAATTAATGTGGCTTGGAAATATTTTACAAATTATCTTTTTGTGGTTGGTTTAAGTAATGTTATACTCTGTATTACTGTTTTTTCCTAGTCCTTCCTTTTTATATCCTTTGTATCATCTGCTTAATGGAATGACATTCAATAAGCCTCATTGCTACAAAAGCATCGGTCATGCCCACAGCCTGGTCTAATTGGCAAGCATGAGCCAATACATACAAAGTAGTGAACAGAAAATTCCATATCATTGAAATACAAAAAAAAAAAAAGTAAAAAAAAAAGGACATTATACTAGAAGGACATAGACCTCTCCCAAAGCATGATTAGATCAAAGAAAGATAGGTATATGTATGAAGAGACAGCACCTTGCTAAACAAACATGTTGGAGAAAGTAAAAAAGAAAAAAGCACATTTAATATATACTTTAAAAGATTTATATACCATCAAGAAAAAACAAGAAATCATACACAAAAGCAGCTGATAGGCAAATTTCTCAAAGGAAGGTAATTTTTCTTTCCAAATTAGTAGACCAAGATTCCTCTGAGAACAAGAACAAGAAGCTTTAAATCCTGTTTGGAATTGTTTACATGGACCTTTGCCACCAGTGAGCTCTGCTGAGGGCAAAATCACTAGTCAGATTGCATTCTAGCAATTGCGTGCGAGTGCCCCCTGCAACCCGAGTGCAATGCAGGACACCAACAAACTTTCATTCGACTATCAACGATCAATGAACAAATGAGATAGTACATAGTGAACCGTAATAGAAGCCATAAGGTCCATAAGAATCTCAAATCTACGTCTGTACCAAATCATAATAGCAGCGGAGATAATAGACACGGACCAAGAACAAAATCGCCCACGATGATGAGGGCAAAATCACTAGTTGAATTGCAGTATAGCGATTGCGTGTGAGTGCCACCTGAAACCCGAGTGCGGTGCAGGACACCAAGAAACTTGCATTCGATTATCAACAATCGATCAAGAAGTGAAATAGCACATAGTAAACCGTAATAGAAGCCATAAGGTCCCTAAGAATCTCAAATCTACGTCTGTATCAAATCAAAGTAGCAGCAGAGATAACAGATACGGACCATGAACACAATCGCCCACGATCGCACAGTAATCCAGCTCATCAAGAACAGCAGAGACCAATCAAGATCACAAATGACCACCGATCGATACATTAATATCGGCCGAAGGGCAGGTAATTCACCTTACTGAGGCTCTCCTCAGCGACCATGCGCTCCTCCGGGATGTGGCTGAGTGCGGAGCGGAGAACCGCGGGAAGGCTGGCGGGATCCATAGCGGGCGGGTCCTCGGGTTCCTCGTCGATCGGAGCCAAGAGGGAATCAATCGTGCGGTTTCGGATCGCGTCCTTTAGGGCTTTCGGAATGAGTAGCGGACGGAGGCGACGACGACGTCGCAAGAGAAGGGTGAGCTCTGCGCGGAACGAGGAGCGAGCAGAGGTGACGGGAGAAAAAGCGCAAGTGGCGTTTAGGTCGGTTTAAATGTCGCGTTGTCCGAACTGAGTTCGGACTCGGATCCTCTCCAAAAACCGTCATACTTTTTTCCGACAGTAATGTGGGGTCCACTCGACGGACGATAAGATCAAACAAATTGACGGCTTCGATGGTACGCGCTTCCATAAATTAGAGGGTGAGATGGATGGGATCCGGCGTTTTCCGTCCGCAACACAACGCCGCTTCTAAAAGGCGTTTTGATTCGTGGAGCGTTGAGAGATGAATCGGGGCGACTAAGGTGAGCTGGAGTCACAGTTGCATGTGATTTGACGATCAGCTGGGCTCCACCGGATCTCTCTTTTCACTGCCGTTGATGCACGGTAAGTTTGACTTCTCCTGGACCGAGGGACATCAGAGGCACAGCAGTCAACGCGGGGTAGTCAACGATCATCAGCAGCATTTTTTATCAAACGGTGATGACAACTGATGTCTTATGACATGTATCTATGATGCTATTTACTTAAGAGCATCGTGTGTGCTATGGTGTGGAATTCAGATATTTAATATGCTTGTAATTTTGCAAGTATCTGCAATAGGCTTTCATTATTTTTAACTACGAAGTGATTCTTTCATTATTTTTAGAGGCACAGCATATGTTCCAAAACAAGAATGATTGGTCATTTAGATCGAGATATTCTTGGTGATTTGCTTCAGTGTGATCTCAGATGGGCTGTGCCTATCACTTTCTCATACACAACCGAAGAAGATGACCCTGTTCATCTTTCTTTAGCAATATATATATATATATATATATATATATATATATATATATATATATATATATATATATATGTATAATTTCTAATTCAAAGCATATGAAACAACTGCGTTGGATAAATTTATACTATACATATCAAAATTTTTATTGTTTCTTTATCTTTTTATTGAACCAAAACAGTTTTAGACTTGTGAGAAATCAGATAGATAATTATGAGTCGAATTGAATAATATTAATATATATTAAGTTAAATATTAATTTAATTTAAAATTTTAATTTCGTAATCTAGGGCTATATACTCTCGGTCCATCTCACACGTATAATATTCTCAATATCTTTTTCTATTCATGTGAATTATTCTTAAGAATTCAAATTTTGCCTACATCATCTTCATATGCGATTCATCTTCATTCAGTCAATTAATTTAAGAAAAAGTCAAACTTAAACTGTATCTTCACTCATCTTCATTTAATCAAATAGTAATTCGATTGGTTCCATGTCAGAAATTAAATAACAATAAACCTGAGTTATACTTGTCATTATCAACACATGTCAAATCAAATATCAATTCAACTTAAAAACTTAATATACTATATTATGTATCAAACCTAACATGTGTATCGCCACTTCTTCAATCTATAATATAGTAATATGAGATTGTGCTCTCAATTCATCTGTATGCATCTCATACATATGAATAACTCCTATAAGACTTCCAATTGAAAAGTAGTAACAATAATAATAACAATACCTCGAAACCTTATCTGATAAATTTTTAAATAATACATTAATAGATATTTTGATCGTACCTAATATTCTTAAATCCGGTCTTATTCATTTATCTTTATAATAATAGAATAAATAAATAAATAAATAATATGAAGGAGTTCCAGCGGTGGCAATGACTAATCCGGTCCAAGTGTATCAGGACTGACCTCAAACTTCACAATCCAGAAGATAAGTGGCAGGTAAAAAGGGGTGGAAGAGAGCCTGCAACATGTGAACTGCATAAATAAACAGAGGCGCGTAGAGGTGGACTTCATCTTCGCTACAATCAATGCATGCACCACAAGGCTCCTCCCTCGCCTCTCCAACCCACTTACGTGAGCCCTATAACTCGAGATGCTCCTCCTTCGTTCTCTTCCTGCTCTCAGTGGCTCCACCTCCCACTCCCCCACAAATCTTGTCTTCTTCTTCCTCCTTCGCTCATGCATGGCTTCCTTCAGTAAATAAAACCTTTCCTTAACTCATAGCCACCTGCTGTGGTCTCCTGCACTGATATCCTTTGTCCATGTGCACCAGCCAGGCCTGATAGAAGTCAGCTCACTCCTATCATCATATATAATGGATAAAGAGGTAGACGAGCCCACCATGCCCACACAGATCTCCTTTTTTATCTTTGCTTGTTTGTTTCTCTTCGGGCCTCACTTTGATTGCTGCAGGCGAACAATCCAACCGGCTTTGCCACCGCGGCACCGCAGGAGAGCTCGGAGAACAGCATCGAGATGGTGAACTATATGCTGAGCAATCCCGCTCCCCAGACTCAGATCTCCCTCGACAAGCTCAGCTTCGCGGACGTCATGCAGTTCGCGGAGTTGGGGCCGAAGCTCGCACTTCACCAATCCAGAGCGTCCGAGGAGGAGAGCTACTTCCTCAAGTTCCAGTTGCTGGGCGACAAGCTGCACGACGACGCTTTGATGGCCTCCGCCTCCCCCTCGCACCTGCCGCTTCTTCCGCCCCCGCTGGTCGTCGGTAACGGGGAAGACAGGTTTGGCGGAACGAGCTTGGAGAACAAGGCCGGGATGGTGGCGGGGGAGGATGGAGAAAAGAAGGCCCGGTCCTCGGAGAACGCCTCGTCGGTGCAACACCTCCACCTTGCCGGCGAAACTGAGAAGGCAGCAGCAGGTGTCGTGGAGGCCAAGAACCGGCGGAAGAGGCCGAGGGCGTTGAAGACGAGCGAGGAGGTGGAGAGCCAAAGGATGACGCACATCGCGGTGGAACGCAACCGGAGGAGGCAAATGAACGAGCATCTCCGCGTGCTCAGGTCTCTCATGCCCGGCTCATACGTTCAAAGGGTACGAACGCCACCTGCTCGTCTTCCTCACGCCCATAGCAGATAGCGGTAGCACATGCTACAGTTTCTGTCCCTTTGGTGTCGTCCAGGGAGATCAAGCATCCATCATCGGAGGAGCCATCGAGTTCGTGAGGGAGTTGGAGCAACTCCTGCAATGTTTGGAGTCCCAGAAGAGACGAAGGCTCTTCGGCGGTGGTGAAGCTCCGAGATCAGCGATGGACGCCCCTCCGCTGCCAAACCAGCAGCCGTTCTATCCACCCCTCCCCTTCCCCAACGCCGACCAAGTCAAGCTCCTCGACATCGACCCCAGCGGCGGCGGCCTCCGCGAGGAGACGGCGGAGAACAAGTCCTGCCTCGCCGACATCGAGGTCAGGCTTCTGGGCTTCGACGCCATGATCAAGATCCTCTCTCGTCGCCGGCCAGGGCAGCTCATCAAGACCATCGCCGCTCTCGAGGACCTACAGTTCGCCATCCTGCACACCAATATCACCACCATCGAGCAAACCGTCCTATACTCCTTCAACGTCAAGGTAAACACGCTCGGTCCATCTCTCTTCCTCCTCTACCACTCGCGCTCACATCTCCCATGACAGATTGCAAGCGAGACCAGATGCAGTGCGGAGGACATCGCAAACTCGGTCCAACAGATCCTAAGCTTCATCGACGCCAACACAGTATGATAAATAGATCGATGGCAAGCTGAAGAGCGAGAAAAGAGATGAGATAAAAAGGAAGAAATTGTAGCAATTGTTTGCATCGGACAGATGCTGTTGCCATATGTACGTAAACCAAGTTACATTATACAATAAAGAAGCATGCATGCATGTGTTTATGTTGGCAATGGAGTAGTCGTTGTCCGGCCACCAGAACAGCCATTGTTTCCGGAACATCTTGTCAGAGTGAGGGTTTGGAGGGAGACAGAGACCATGGGTGGACTTTGGAGGTCAACCATGGGTTGACTTGCCAGGGATGGCTTTGTTGGTATTAGGGTGGCCAGATCAGGTCAGAGCAAGGCCTGAGACAGGACTTGGTCCCACATACGATTCGCTGCTAAGCGTACCGATCTCGGAGATCGAGTTTGTCTTCCACATGCATGAGAATTGCGTTTGATGATTGATGTAAATGTGGCTCCCACGTATGAGCATCTCAGCAAGAGAATATGATCACAGTGTGCCGTAGGAAGCTTCGTTGGTGCCTGTGCTGAGGAATTGTTTACTGGATTGTGCGTGTGTATGTATATGTATATGGTTTGATGGCATTTTGTATGATAATATAAATTAATTCTTTTATTTTGTCTTGATATGAACAAACATTATATTTCCACTTTTTAAAAATCGCCAGTAAAGAATCCCATAAATCAAAAAGCTATCTACGAAAATTGAGGAACAGAAAGGTGAGATTGTTGAAGCTCTCATTGCCCTTTGTTTATATCCAATTGCATAGTTATGATATGTTGAGTAATAACTGCACTAGTACTATTTGTTGAAAACAAGATAAATAAAAAAACAAAAGAAGAAAAAAAAATTAAAATGTTAATAATATAAAAAGAATAGTTGAGTAGTAAATAAGAGGAAAAACTTTATTAACAAAAGAAGATATAAGATAGAAGAGCTAATTAAATTTACAATAATTATAATTATCAAAAATTTAAACTGTGCAACATGTTAGAATAGGAATGCAGATTAATCCTCTGATAGAACCAAAACAGATTAAATTATGAAATAGTATAAAGAGATGTTGAAAAATAAAACCCAAAGACAAATCAAACGTTGTCCCAAGCATATTCTCTTGATCCTCGTGCTAACGCTCGTTAGGGAATTATCAAGATACAATCGGGATGTATTCTCTTATGTACATGTAAATAGATAATAAATCGTACGAATCACACATCAATCGTCAATCGTCTAAGTTTAAAAATCGGAAAGGAGGAGAGTGCGCGATGTGTAAAAGGTTGAGAAAAGATGTTTAAATAAGATTTTGAAGCCAATAGGAGAAGAATGGGCAGCATGTAAATCAATCATTCATGGCCTATCTTCTTACAGCAAATGATATATTGATTTATAGTATAAAAGCAATCCATTCTTTATCATTCTTGGAATAGAGATTTTAAAATCTTTTATTTTTTTTATCTTTATTCCAATCACATTATACTCTAAAAATTTTGGAAAATTTTAAATACATCAATTATTCATCTGGTTTTACTATACTCATTTATGCCATAACATGGCAACCTCATATTGACTCCAAAACCCTATTTAAATCCCTTTTCTCTGCCTTTTACACATCGTTCACTGTACTCCTTTCTAGTTTTCGGGCTTTCCAGTATTCAATCGTTTTTTTTTTGTTTTTGTACGATCGTGTGCGGCTCGTGGGATCTATTATGCTTGTACATGGACGTAGGAGGATCTCTACGCCGGTAAGAAAGCCCGAAAACTGAGGAGTGCAGTGAACGACGTGTTAGAGGCTGAGAAAAGGGATCTAAATAGGGTTTTGGAGCGAATAAGAGACTGCCACATGGCAGCATTCATGCCGACGTAGCATCAACGGTTCCCGCCTCGCGAAGCATGCACTTTGCGCAACACGCAACGAGGGTGCGATGTTGGTCACGTGCGAGGGAAAAGTCTTAAGGGCAGACTGGTATTTTCAGTATTTTTCAATTAATATCTTTAACAATCCCTCATAAAACACAAAAAAGTACCTTAAAATAAATAAATAACAAAAAAATCAAGAAATAATAAACTAACCATTAATGTTTGTATATCTACTGTACTTTTTTTTAAAAGCCTTATCTTAATTAATAAAGTACGCATTCATTTCAAAAACAAAATGATTATACTCATTTAACTCAAATTTCAACTAACTCACATGCATAATATGTCCTCATGTGTACTATATATTGTCATTTAAATAAAAATAACAGAATAAAAATTTAATCATCTTATTAACTTCTTTTATCGTGCCCAAATATAAATGAAGAATGTCTAAGCTCATTTGTTCACTATAAGGACTTAAGTAAGCATCTAAGTAATGATATAAAAAAAATTAATATTATATTTTATCTTTTGGATTTTAAGTCAATGAGTATGATAATTATCTTTACCATAAAAGGTGGTTCACAAATTCATTTTGCTTTATCTTTAAATTGAAGTATACTGATTTTTATTTCTTACCTAGATCTAATCAGTAACATCAAATCTTTTTATCTTTATATATATATATATATATATATATATATATATATATATATATATATATATATATATATATATATATATGAAAGATGTAGGTAGGCAGATATCATGACAAAATAAAAGAATTAATTTATTATCATCATACAAAATACCATCAAATCTTTTCTTTTCTTGTTCTTTCATATATATATATATATATATATATATAGAGAGAGAGAGAGAGAGAGAGAGAGAGAGAGAGAGAGAGAGAGAGAGAGAGAGAGAGAGAGAGAGAGAGAGAAAACTCGATCTCGAAGGTTGGCACGCTTACGAGCCAATCATGTGTTGGACCAAGTCCTATCTGAAGACCTGCTCTGCCGATCTGGCCACCGTAATACCAACAAAGCCATCCCTGGCAAGTCAATCCATGTTTGACCTCCGAAGTCCACCTATGGTCTCTGTCTCCCTCCGAGCCGTCACCCTGACAAGATGTTCTGGAAACAGTGGCTGTTCTGGTGGCCGGACAACGACGGCTCCATAACCAACGCAAACCCATGCGTGCTTGTTTGTTGTATAATGTAACTTGGTTTACGTACAAATGCCAGCAACATCTGCAGAATACTAACAATTACTACAATTTCTTCCTTTGTATCTGATCTCTTTTCTCGCTCTTCATCTTGCCATGAATCTATTTATCGGACTGTGTTGGCGTCGATAGCTTAGGATCTGCTGGACCGAGTTTGCGATGTCCTCCGCACTGCATCTGGTCTCGCTTGCAATCTGTCATGGGAGATGCGAGCTCGAGTGGAAGAGGAGGAAGAGAGAAGAACCGATCGTGTTCATCTTGGCGTTGAAGGAGTAGAGGACGGTTTGCTCGATGGTGCTGATGTTGGTGTGGAGAATGGCGAACTGTAGGTCCTCGTCGAAAGCGGCGATGGTCTTGATGAAGCTGCCCTGGCCGGTGACGAGAGTGGATCATGGTCATGGCGTCGAAACCCAGAAGCCTGACCTCGATGTCGGCGAGGCAGGACTGGCTCTCCCCCGTCTCGGGTCGATGTCGAGGAGCTTGACTTGGTCGGCGCCGGGGAAGGGAAGGTGTGGATAGAGTGGCTGCTGGTTGGGCGGCGTCCATCGCTGATCTTGGAGCTTCACCACCGTCGAAGAGCCTTCGTCACTTTTGGGACTCCAAACATTGCAGGAGTTGCTCCAACTCCCTCACGAACTCGATGGCTCCTCCGATGATGGATGCTTGATCTCCCTGGACGACACCAAAGGGACAGAAACTGTAGTATGTGCTACTGCTATCTGCTACGGGAGTGAGGAAGACGGGTGGGTGGCGTTCGTACCCTTCGAACGTATGAGCCGGGCATGAGAGACCTGAGCACGCGGGGATGCTCGTTCATCTGCCTGCTCCGGTTGCGTTCCACCGCGACGTGCGTCATCCTTTGGCTCTCCGCCTCCCCGATATTAAGGTTTCGAGGGTCAAAGATCTTCCGATCTCTCCATCAAATTTAGATTGATACGATTCATTAGGATCATTTGTTTGAATTCTGAAAAAGTGGTAAATGGTTCATCATTTTAAAGTCAATAAAAACATCAAAGGATTCTTAACCTACAGATATATGCTATCTCTTCAGGTGATTTATCAGAAGATTTAGATATATCATGAGGATACTTAAAGTTATAAAGTAGGTTTCTAGTTATTCAAGCCACCTAACAATGTTTGTCCTATTAAACCCTTAAAGCGTTAAAAGCAGTTGCGTACTTGTCATTCTTCATTAGCGTAGCTGAAAAATAAGTTGAATATAATTTTTATTTTAAATTTTAAAATATTTATTATGTAATTCGTTCAGCCCAACAAGATGGCGCAAACAACATTTTAACATATATATATATATTCAATTTAACAAACAAATAAATCATATTCAAATTATACAAAAATATATAATGAGTATTTTATTATGATATACGAGCATATTTAAAAAAATCATAGTTTGAGAAATTTTCAAAGAGCATCCCTTTTTTTTTCATAAATAGATTATTTTACTCATGCCTTCAACACATATGTCAATGCTTCATGTGTGTTCTCTTTACCCTTTGCTGACACTCTTATCTCTTCATGTAGATCTCTTTTATCCTTGTTAAAAATGATAAATATAATAAATAAAAGAATAGAAGAGAGCAATGAATCGAGTTGAAAGGGTCAATCGACCCGGGACAATCATATTTTACAAAAGAAGGGGTGATACTTTGGAAATTTTTGAAAATGAAAATGCACTATGAGAATTTTTTAAAACTAGAGACTTTTTTAGAATTATCTTTTATTTAGAAGATTATTATTTATAATCCCTGTTTTACTATTTATAACCTCATTTAAAAAATTTATAATATCTCAAAACTATCATTTCATTAATGAACATAAATGCTCTCATCTTCTTCCTCCATCTCTTGTTTCTCTTCTTCCTCGATGAAGGACAACATCGAGGGAATTACTAAGTGAAGTTAGAGTACGAGCTAAGGGATAACGATCAACAAAGATCGTAAGCTAAAATTAGCCATCGATAATGGACACAAGGTTGAGGGGTGATGATCGATGACAAAGAGATAGGAAACATCGATGACGGTAGTAGGGTGTGTAAGTGATAATTAAGACGTAGAGAAGGAAAAAAAAAATCAAAATTAGATGAGGATGGAGGGTTGTAAATAAAAAATTAATATTTTATTATTTTTTAGAAAAATTATAAACAGTGGTCGTCCATAGTAAAAAAAAAAAGGTAAATATTAAGCTCTTTGATTTATTATTAGCTACGAAACCGGTCCTACTCCCGCTGAAATGTCAATGTCATCCATTCCTTAGAATCAACAACTTATGATGTTGCTTCCACCCAATCTCTTCCTCAATGTGATGATCCAAGAACTAGAGCAAAATGGCGATCACCCGCTCCGCAATCACCATGACTCCCTCCCTACTCTTTCTCCTCTTCCTCTTCGCCACCACTGCATCGCCCGCGCCCGTCGCCCTCCCCCTTTCGACGAGCTCGAGATGGGTCGTCGACGGTGAGGGACGGCGGGTGAAGCTGGCATGCGTGAACTGGGCGGCCCACCTGGAGCCGGCGGTGGCCGAGGGGCTGAGCAAGCAGCCCCTGGACGCCATCTCCAATAGCGTGGCCGCCATGGGGTTCAACTGTGTCAGGCTCACCTGGCCTCTCTACCTGCTCACCGACTCCTCGTTCGGGTCGCTCACCGTCCGGCAGTCGCTGGAGCGGCTCGGCCTCGCGGAGTCGGCCGCCGGCGTCCGGGTCAACAACCCCGGCCTGCTTGACCTCACCCTTGTCCAGGCCTTCCAGGTCAGCCAAACTTATCTTTGGTTAGATTCATGCGCTTCCCTCAATAATTGAGCCACCTGTTTCGTGTTTGATGCTGGTTTTCCCCGATATTAGTTTTGATAGGTTAGCATTAATGCTAGATTTGTCTTTCTTTCAAGAAATGATCCTTCTTTATTCCCGTAAGCTCCTGAAATAAGGGAGCTCAGAATTCTTTTCAAGGTTAGATGGGAAATGTCTGCTCCAAGTAGAAGGTATTTTTCTGGCGCTACCATAATTACTCCTTTCTCTCTCTTTAGATATGAAACCACTTCAATTTAGAAAACTTTGGACTTGAAGCAAAATTAGGCATACAAAATGTTTCTAATCACCATCTGATCTTTGATAGGATTAATGCAAGTTACTAAACACAGTTCAGAGAAATCCTGACAGCTTGATTGCATGTGGATCACCTTTTTTTTTTTTTTTTTTTTTTCTCTCTCTCTCTTGATTTGGAAGGAAAAAAGATTTAAGAGAATTGTAACTTAGTTTCATGAACAACATTTTTTCCTCTTTGGTTAGCCCCATTTCATCTCGGTAGCTGGGAAGATCTGAATTTAAGCACCATTTCCATTTCCTGAATGGCTATTAATCCTATTATTCTTCCGGTATTGTAATTAGAAATTGCTACATATCAACTGGTATCTATGCGTGTATTTAGTGGTTGATAATGGGAACCTCTGAACATTGCAGTCACATCTTGTAAAATATTGGCAGTGTTGTGATGGTATCAGCTGGAAACTGTAGTCAATCTTTTGCTACCAAAAAAAGTATTCTGAACTTTCAGATCCTTACACCAAGATGAGGATTTTTGGCTGTTTCAAAAAATGAACAATCCATTTAGGGTAATATTGGAACTTCCAAATTTTCAGTGAGAGCGATACTCAATTAGATTTGGCAGCTTTGGCAACTTAAGTCTTAAACACTTTTAAGTGCACAAATTAGGGCCTATATAGTTACGGCTCATGTAAACTACCTTATGTTTCCTAGTATCCTTACAGCTCAACACCTAAATCTTGTGCTTACATTATAGCTGTTTTATGTTACAGAACACTGTGCATTAATCATACTTAAGTAAAGACATGCATGCCATGCTGTACATTTTACAAAAGTTGTTCCCTCAAAATCATTTTCAGAGTGTTTTTCCTCCACATTAAATTTAAATTTTAAAAAAAAATGTAACAGGCTGTTGTCTCGAATCTAGCCAGCAACAGCCTCATGGTGATACTGGACAATCAGATAAGTAAGCCAGGCTGGTGTTGCAGCAAGTATGATGATAATGGCTTCTTTGGGGACAAGTATTTCGACCCTGATGAATGGTTGAGAGGTCTGGAAATGATGGCAAGAATGTTCAACAGCTCAACAAGTGTGGTTGGCATGAGCTTGAGGAATGAGCTCAGAGGGCCAAAGCAAAACGTTAGCCTCTGGTACAGGTAAAGAATTCTAATAAGTCTATTCTTTGGAAAAATTATAGTGTTTAAGAAATAACCTTTTTCTTCTTCCTTATTAAAACTTAGGTACATGCAAAGAGGTGCAGAGATTGTACATTCAGCAAACCCAGACATTCTTGTCATACTATCAGGTCTAGATTATGACAAGGACCTCAGCTTCCTGTCTGAAAAACAAGTGAATTTAAGTTTCACCAAGAAGCTTGTTTTTGAGTACCATTGGTATGGATTCTCAGATGGTGGTGACTGGGGGAGTCAAAATCCTAATGAAGTTTGTGCAATGGTGATTGGTAACATCACTAGAAAAGGAGGGTTCTTATTAGAGCAAGGGTGGCCCTTGTTCCTATCTGAGTTTGGGATTGATCAAAGAGGAATAAATGAGGCTGACAACCATTTCCTCAGCTGCTTTCTGAGTTTTGCTGCTGAAAAGGATATAGATTGGGCTCTTTGGGCATTGCAGGGAAGTTATTATATTAGAGAAGGGCAATTAGGTCCAGATGAGACATATGGAGCTCTGAGTTGGGACTGGTCCAAGGCTAGGAATTCCAGTTTTATTCAGAGACTTTCTGCTATACAATCTCCCTTTCAAGGTAAACACTTACCTGGTCCATGAATTACTTTAACCAGTAAAGACTGAATTAATAGTGGGTTATGATTGTGAAAATCTTTGCAAAACGCTGCTTCTTTAGAGCAGTGCTGATTGTATTAACAGCAACAACTTCTTTCCTTTATGATGCAGGTCCTGGTCTTTCTAAATGTTCACCATATAACATGATTTTCCATCCGTCAACTGGACTTTGCATTGTGACAAATTCTCAACTCAAGCAGCTTCAGTTGGGCCAATGTGCAGAATCAAGTGCCTGGAGCTACACCAGACAGAAAAAACTAATGCTAAAAGGCACCAAATATTGCTTGCAACATGAAGGTGTGAGCAAACCAGCAAAGCTGGGATTCGGTTGCAAGGTCTCCAGTGCAAAATGGGATCTGATATCCAGCTCCAAGTTGCATATTTCATCCAATCTCACTAACAATGGCAACAATGTGTGCTTGGACATTGATGACAATGGTACTATCATGACAAATCAATGCAAGTGCCTAAGCCTAGATGGAACTTGCAATCCTGGTAGCCAGTGGTTCAAGATCATCAGAAGCAGTAGGGAAGTAAATGACCAAATCTTTAAGCAGTGTCGATCTCAATTTGTGCAGGTGGAACAATTATATCCTGATGATTGGAGAAAACATAGGAATTCCCTTGCATGACGAATATGTATGGAGTAATAAATATATGCTTATACTATCGTTTCGTTGATCACCATCATTGTCGTTTTTTAGTATCCTGATAATATTGTTCCCTAGCATGACAAATATGTTTGGAGCAATAAATTTATGCTTTTCCTATTGTTCTATGTTCACCATCATTATCTTTTTTCTTAGTTTTAGTTTGTACATCAGTACATGACACCAACTTTCTGAATTGATTATAGAACAATACCAGTACCAAACACTGCAATACTGAAGTAAATTAGTCAAAAAAATTTATCCTCTTGATTAAATTAATTCATATTTAACTGAATGAAACAAATAGTATAATCTTCACAAAACCTCACTGGATACATGCCTATTCCTGTTAGGATTTAATGTGCTACTGTATTTTATTTAACTAACAGCAGTTTAAGGTAATGATGCAGGTTCAGACTTTCCAAGAGTACCATCACACACAGGTAGAGACTTTTTAAGAATGCATAGCCCTCTTTCCTCATTTGAGTTCAGTGCCCTGCGAGGAGCTTGGAGAACAGCACCTGAAAACTCTGAAGATGGCTTGCCAGGTCATATAATTATAGCTACACTTCCTAAATTTAGGATTAAAACTGTTATAAACATGGCTGACTGGCTACTTTTATGATGGGTTATAGATTACACTTTTTCTTTCACAAGCTTTGTGCATAGTGGTAACCAAGAACTTAAGATGGTTGTTGTGATTGTGATTGATCATATGGCAGGTTAATTCATATCCTACTATAGTATCAGTTTCACAATCAAAGATAAGTTTTCATATGGCCAAGTTTCTTGATATCATTTAGATGAGAAGACAGAAATTGTTGAGAACTCAGTTTTGATATGAGTAGTTTTTATGAATACCAATTCTCGGAAAAATTTGGTGAACATTGTTTTGCTGGTGTAATGTGTGCTTTGCACAACTTAAATTCGCTTTTGTTATATGAGATCGATTGCTTTGAGTATTTTAAGCGTATAGTTGAGTAATTTTAGTTCAAGCATGGATTATAACCGTTCCTTATTCATTATAATTAATTTTTATTGATTTTAGATAATACAATTATTCTCATTAAGTTCATCATTTATTTCTTCATTTATTATGATTTAAATATTTTGATTTTTTATTCATTATAAATTAACCATTATATGATCTCATAATTTTAATTTGTTTACCATATTGGTTCTCAACTTCAGCCTTAAAGATTTTGAAGACATCCAATGCTTTGTTTTTATTACGAAGCAAATAAATATATATATATCGTGAATAATCATCTATAAAGGAGATGAATTTTTGACCATGTGCATCTATGTCTGGACAATATATATTAGTATGAATGATCTCTTATATGTCTGAACTTCTATTAGTACATTTTCTTAGACTTGTTGATCTGTTTTCCCTTAATACAGTCCACGCAAGTCTTAAAATCAGTAAAATCAAGGGTACTAAGTACTTTACCATTAATTAATATCTTAGTTATCTCTATGGAGATATGTCTTAATCTCCGGTGCTATAACGTAGAGGAGTCCTCATTAATATTACACCTTTTAGTGTTAGCATGAACATGCATTGAGCTATGAGTGTCATTATTTCGTAAAAACATACGATAAAAACCATCAGACAAAATATCATTCTCAACATAATCAGATTTATATAATAAACTAAATGATATATCTTGAAAATTAAAGAAATATCTAAAAGGTATGAGTCCGAAAACAGAAATCTAAGTTTCATGAGAAACTTAGTGCATACAAGGTCCTTTCCAATTTTAAAACAAAACCATCGCTTAAAGTTAAATTGCATGTTCCAATTGTCTCCACATGTGAGCTCATCTTATTACTTGATAAGACGCTTTGCTTACTTCCCATTGACTTTTTTAGGTTTTGCATTCCCTGCAAAGAGTTTGCAATATGATTTGTTGATCTAGAGTCAATCCACCAAGTGTTAATATTAAGATTAATCATATTAGATTCATAACATACAAATGAGATTGATTTACCGTTCTTTTCAAGTCATTATTGGAATTTCAAGCATTCCTTCTTCATGTGTCCCTTTTTTTTTTTACAAAAGAAACACTTTACTTCTTTCTTGATATCAGCTTGGGATGGTATTTTACCTTTTCCCTGTTGATTAGCTTTCTTTCTTGATATCAGTTTGGGAAGGTAATTTCTTAATAGATATTACATGTTTATGTATAAACATATAAACAATTTGGATGTGATTGGCTACTCAAATTCAGATTTTGTCGGCTGTGTTGATTCTCGTAAATCAACATCATGATACATTTTTATGATGGTTGGTGGAGCTATTTCGTGAAGAAGTGTCCAGCAAACCTTAATTGCTACTTCTACTATGGAAGCTGAGTTTGTTTCTTGTTTTGAGACTCCTTCACATGGTGTATGGTTTAAGAATTTTATTACTGAGCTTAGAATTATGGATTTTATTTTTAGGTCATTAAGAATTTTCTGCGACAATTCAACTACTATCTTTATGGCTAAAAATAATAAAAGTGAAAGTCGAAGTAAACACATCGATATTAAGTATTTAGCCATAAGTAACGTGTAAAAGAAAAAAAAGGGATCATTGAGCACATTAGCATTGAATTGATGATTGCTAATCTTTTGACTAAAGGTATGGCACCTTTGAAATTCAATGACCATGTAAAGAAAATAAGACTTGGTTCAACTTTATAATTGTATTGAAACTCTTATATATATATATATAATGATATTTTCTCATTCATGTGCACATTAATTTGAAAAAATATATTTTTGTTGGACCAAGAATAAACATAAGGTTTATTCATTAAATAATATTATTATATTAAGATTAATTCTTAAGAAACTAAATACATTGTGATATATGGATGCTAATACTCGCTTTTAGTAGACTTATCGTTATGATTCATGTATTTATTTCTTAAAAAAATTATTCGATAAGATTAATTCAAGTTATTAAGTTAAACATATGGACAAGTTGGAGAATGCATTCCTTATTCATTACCATTGATTTTAAAGAATATAATCATTCTCATTAAGTTCATCGTTCATTTTTTTATTTATTATGATTTAAATATTTTAATTTTTCATTCATTATGAATTAATCATTATTATTAAATTTTTATTCATTAGCATTAAAATTTTTAATTATGATTCAAATGTTATAAACTTGAATTAATTCTTGAACATTATGAATTTGATGGTAATAAATGTTCTTATGGGAGAACATCTATATAAGTGAGGTTTTTGTTCCCTTGGCTTCATCTTTCTTTCAAATCTTCAAGATTTTTTATACCATCTAAAGTGAGAGTTCTGAGTCGAAAAGAGCCAAAATACTAAGAGAAACCATTGCAAAAATTTATCGATAATAATGGTTGGAGGTACTAATTTTATTTTTGTATTAGTTTCATTATGTTTCTATTATAGTGATTTAGAAACATATTTTGTTTTTATGTTTTCTATGTTAGCTCACGAGAGATTGCTCATGTAAAAAATCAATAATACTTGAAGAAAGAATTAATTATAAATTATTCTTTATATTTAGCTATTTTTAACATCTCGATTCTTATACTTTCAAAAATTACGTTGGAATTCTTATGTTTATCAAAGTAAAATATTTAAAAAACAAATTTATAAGAATTAAGAAAAAGAAGAGATTTTGTTGAAACAATGAGGTTAAATATTTTACTTTCATAAGAATAGAGATGTCAATATAATTTAAAAAAATATAGGATTCGAGATACTAAATATAGTTAATTATAAGAGATAGTATATAATTAACTTCTTTAATGCAATAGCTCGACTAAAAGGACTAAAGCACAGCTTCATTTCTTTGACTCCTCTGCTGTAGTATAAATATATGAAGCTCACACATGATGTGTTATACTTCCCAGAGAATGATTGTCCATCTTAAGTATGCTGCTGAACACTGATCGATCAGGTATATATAGCAATATCCTTCTTAGTGATTGGTGGAATTTAGATTTGATTCCTTATTTCCAGCAAAAAGAAAATATCAGGAATCACCTCATATCAGATGGTGATTGTGATTCTCTCTAAAATTTACGTGGATAAAGGTACATGATCTGCATGTATGCAAACAACTGAGACATCAGGACAACATATCTGGCAATTTACCGCACGGCTTTGGCCGCTAGTGTTTGATCTGCGCCAGCATCGTCCTCACCTCCTTGCTGTTGGGCCGCACCTTGGGGTCGTCCATCGTGCAGAAGATGGCGATCCGTAGCACCAGCAACATCTGCTCCTCGTACCCGTTCCCCAGCAGTTTGGGATCCACGGCGGCGGCCACCGGGTTCCCCGTGTTCATTACGTTCCTCAGCCACCGCACCAGGCTGATCTCGTCGGTGTCCTGGAAGAAGTTGTCAGACGGCATTCTCCCCACCACCAGCACCGCCAGGATCACCCCGAAGCTGTATATGTCGCACTTGGCCGTGAACCGCAGCGTCTGCCCGTACTCCGGCGCGATGTAGCCCAGCGTCCCTGCCACCTTGGAGGCGGTGATGTGGGTGTTGGCGTCCGGCATCTCCTTGGCCAGCCCGAAGTCCGCGATCCGCGCCTCCATGTCGTCGTCCAGCAGTATGTTGGCCGGCTTGAGGTCGCGGTGGATGATCTGGGGCTTGTGGTGGACGTGGAGGTATTCGAGGCCGGCAGCGATGCCGAGCGCCACCCGGTACCTCGTCAGCCAGTCGAGCTCCCGCTCGCCGTCGCGCACCTGGCGGAGCACCGCCTCGAGGCTGCCGTTCTTCATGTACTCGTAGATGAGGTAGTGGCAGTCGGGGCGGATCATGTGGGCCAGCAGCGGCAGCAGGTTGCGGTGGCGGATGTGGCCCACGGTCTGGATCTCCGATCGGATCTGGCGCATCCACTTGTCCAGCTGCCGGCTCTCCTCGTCGGAGGTCGGCTCGCCGCCGTTGGGATTGTGCTTTATGATCTTCTTGATGGCGATGACCGTGCCCGGCTGGTCCGGCTTCTTGGGGTCGGCGGGGAGCTGGGCCTTGTAGACCTCGCCGCACCCGCCCCGGCCGATGATCTCCAGGGCGGCGAGCCCGTCGTCTTTTTCCAGGAAGGCCAGATCCTCGGCGTTCCTGATGTGCTTGGAGCTGAAGATGGAAGGGCCGCCGGGGTTCTTGTACCTCCCGCGGATGTAGTTCAACAACAGCCGGAAGAGCAGGGAGAGGACGGCCCCGGAGAGGATGCCCGTGATCGAGCCCGTGATGAACCCCACGATCCAGTTCCTCGCGAGGCGCTTGCGATTGTGGTGGCGGTGGTGCCCCGACGAGGAAGAGTTTGTTGACGATGAGGATGGAGCGAGAGCTGGTGTGCTGGTGGTTGAATTCTTGGCACGGGTGGAGTTGCGATTCCCTGGGGTGGTCTCGGCTAAAACATATCGCTTCGGGATAAGACTCCGGCGGAGAGCGAGCCGAGAAGCCGGACGAGAAGGGAGGTCGCCATGGAGGAGGCCAACGTTGCCGGAGAGGTCGAGGAAGCGAAGCTTCTTGGAGGCAGAGAGGGACGGGGGAACGCGGCCCGAGAAGAGGTTGTTGGACAGGGAGAGGCGCTCGAGGTTAGGGAGGAGAGCGAGGAAGGAGAGGTCGCCGGAGAGGCGGTTGTCGGAAAGGTCGAGGACGCGGAGGTCGGCGAGTGCGGAGATCTCGCGGGGGACGTTACCGGAAATGCGGTTGCGGCGGAGGTCGAGGACGCGGAGGGCGCGGCACAGGGCGAGCTCGCGGGGGAGGGAGCCAGCGAGGCCGTTGTCGGAAAGATCAAGCTGGCGGAGGGAGGGAAGGTTACCGACGGCGGCGGAGAGGGAGCCGGTGAGGCGGTGGGAGGGGAGTGAGATGCGGACGGCGGCGCCGCCGGCCTCGCACGTGACGCCAGGGTGGCGACAAGGGTGATCGAGCCTCCGGGTAGTTAGGCCGAGTTCAGATAGCACTCGGAGGAGGGGGCCTGAGCCGTCGGAGGAACTGACGGCGTAGATGGAAGCGAGGAGGGGGAGGAGGAGGAGGAGGAGGAGGAGGAGGAAGAATGGCCGAATTGGGACGGACGCTCCCGCCATGGCGCTGGCTCGATGAGCCGTGTATGAGAGCGAAGTGGTGAAATAAATGGGATAAGCGATGTGGAAACTACGGGTGGTGGGGCCGGCTGCTGAACGGTGGCGGCAGCTGGTCCTTAGAAATCGGACGTATGAGATCAGACGCAAGACTTCTGCGGGAGCACAGGAAGTCAAGATTTGGCCCCCAACGCGTAGTCTTGCGTGGTCAAACGAAGCCACGTCCGAAGTTACTTGGCTTCTTCGCCCCGCCACCTCTTGAAGCAATAGACGTGGGCCCCTCCGCCTTCTGTGGCTCCCCCGATGCCTCAGCCGGCAGGGATGCGTCGGTATTGTGGGTCACGTTTTGTTTCGCCACTGTTTGACTGGTCTACTGCGACCTTCCGAGTTCCATCGGACGGCCGCGGAAGGGTGGTTGAAGTCACCGTCAAGGGTGTTAGTCACCATTGTCTTCTGTGTTCCCACTTAAGTTCCTGACTATTCTTTCTTTTTGACCGTGAAATCTGACAATTCATACTCACACATACTAATCGCAAATTGTTCTACGCTTAAATTAAATCATATGTCCATTAATATGACGATCCAATCAAACGAGATAACCAACCTGTTAATTTATTATCTTGTTGAACTTGAACTATTAGAGACAGTCGTCATCACTATGTCTGCTTGTGCCGATCGATAATTAAGGAAAAAAATGATATATTCAAATAGATCACCACATGAGACTAAGTCCAAAGCAATAGATTAAGGTTAGATCAGAACAACGATAAAGTTTGTTAATTTGATCCGATGAGACTTTGAAGTGTGAACCTTTCTTTGCCTTTTGTGTGAAGTGTAGTAGAAGCCTACTCCGCTTGTTGATTTCCAAGTCTACCTTCACGAAAAATCACACGTTTAGTGAGGAAAATGAAGTCATTACCATTTTGAGATGGCAATTTTGACCTCTATATATATAAATATAGTGTAATTGTTATTAGTCGGGTTTGAGGAGGCGGTCGAGCCTAATCAGAACCAACCCAGATTTTGGGCTCCGATGAGGCCTTGATTGGGCCGGTTCCGTTGGGCTCGGCTTTGTAAATCAAACCCGTGGTCATCAAGAAACCTCCGCCTCGCCTCTCACTTTCTTTCCCACCTTTCTACGCATCGACTCGGAGCGAAGCACGCCGAGGAAGATATCGAGGAAGCGACGCCCCAAACCTCCGAGATTTGCTTTCCAAGATTAGCCTCGGAGAGATGTAAGCAAACCCCAAGCCGTTCGGTAGCTTTTTGTTTGCTAGAGTTCTGTGTTTTGTGAGTATTTTCCGATCTCCAGGAGACGGGATGAGGTCGGGAGGGCGGCGATCAAGCGCGCTATCAGAGCCCTCCGGAAGCGGCATTTGCTCGAGGAAGGTGCTCACGCTCCGGCTATTAAGGCCCTCTCCAGACCCCTTGTTACCCAGGTACCTTTGGTTGGCATCGATAACCCTTTTCATTGTAGTAACGGCCCTTTGGTTGTTTGTTAGTTGATAACCCTTGTTAAATTTGGTTCTTCATGTAGATTTGAACGATGAGATCATAACCGGCATTAACTATAAATGCATGTGAACTCCGTGTAATCGAAGTATACATGCACAAAGAGTGTTTGATTTTTGTCCTAACGATGGCAAATTCTGAAACCAAAAAGTGATTTGACTTAGTGCAAAATCGCATAATGCCGTGCACGAACTCTTCAAATTGCTTATGTATTGCTTAGTTTCTAGGCTATAGGTAGCTGATGCTTAGTAGTGATGCTTCCCACGTTGACCTGCTTAAAGTTCAAAAGATTTAGATGTGGCTAAAATAGTTTCGCATGTCACATCTCTTGCCATTGCAGCTCCATCGCCTGCTTGTTCATTGAAGGCGTTTGTCTTAACTACCTCACATGCTTCCTCATCTCTTTTTCATCTTCATGAAAAACTCTTGTCATCTTGTCTCACTGCTTTAACCTCTCCATCCATCATAAATCATATCTCCAATAAAATCCTTATAGAGATTGACCTCCACCAACCTCAACCTCGACCTTTCAGAGAATGAGCTTAGAATAGTCATCTCAATCTCAATGATGTCTGTCGAGGGGCTTATATCAATAGTCACATCTTCCATAACTGGTTGGTTGGAATTGGAGAGAGTCGGGAAGAGGAGGGGGAAGGATGGAGGATGAGGTTAGGAAGTGCACTGCTGGCAGGGCTTTATGGTTAGAGATTGGGGTGTAATATTTATACAAGTCATTAGTGTCCCAACTGGATGTTATGGTCAGTTTGCGTTAACATCTCAACATACATTGGGAAATAAGATTAGAACTAATAAGATTATTCAATAGTCCTGCGATAATCTTTACCAGCACTATCCATGAATTATTGATCTTCTATTGCTATGTTACACTAAGTTGGCTATTCAGTGGCTGATGACTTGAAAAAAAAAGTATTTTCTTTGATGGCAGTCTTATTTTTCTTTCTTCATATAGTATCTTGTATCGTGAAGCATTAATCTCTAGCAGGGATTAGAGTGGAAGGAAAAAGTTGAAAACCTTGAAGTGGAGTTGCAACACTGTTACAAAGCTCATGCACGGTTGTCTGAACAGCTTGTGGTAGAAGTTGGGGAGTGCAGAACATCTAAAGCTCTTGTTCAAGAAAAAGAAGAATTGATCAGGAATTTGCAATATGACATCTTTCAAGCAAGGTTTCCTTTCATACATCTGGTATCTTACATGCTTAATTAAATGCCTCTTCATTGAGCAAAGTAAAATTAATATTCACCTCATAAAACCAAAAATTTCAGGGAAGAAAACCTACAACTTAAGCAGGATCTCGATGAAAAGACAAAAGCCTTGGATTTATTAATGAGTGAAAGCCAGTCACTTAAAGTGCAACATGAGGAGATTAGATTGAAGTTGAAAAAAGCTGAAACCGAGAACAAGGATTTAATTGATCGTTGGATGCTGGAGAAGATGAATACTGCAGAAAAGCTGAATGAGGTACTTTACATTCTTCTAGTGATAATTGCTTGCGCTAGAGGAATGGTTGTCATTTACATTACCAGCCTTATGAATGGTTGTCTACTTCATATTCAATTAAATACTATGCCTGTGCGAGGCATAATATCTTGGTTTTGTGTTAATGTAGATTGTATATCAAAATTGTTATTAGTGTTTTTTTGGTATATATATGTTAATTAGGTTAATATCTTTTGTGTTAATATTTTAATATGTTTTTTTGTGTTAATATCTTAGTTGATCAACTTATGTGTCTGGCTTTCCTTAAGTATTACAATAATAACAAGCCATAATTTTCAACTATTTTGGTAGGTTATATGGATTCGTTATCCTTCTACCATTAATCCTAATCAATTCACCTTGTATATGCATGACATCTGTAGGTATCCTTGGAACATTTGTATGTCATCTTAAACAGTTCTCCTGTAATGTTATCCTTTATCAGGGCTGTCTACCTGATGATTCTTGAATATTCTTTTTTATTCTATCTTTTCGCACATCTGCATAAATGCTTCGATTAATGACTACACTACCAACAAATCTTCCACGGTCCTGAAAGATATGGGAAGGCTAACTCTAGGAAATGTAGATTGTGAATGAAATCCTTGTGAGATGCAAGGAGAGGTTCTAGGCTGGCAGGTTGCATGTTGGTATCTTCAACCTTTAATTTCCTTTTTCATGGTTGCAGGCTAATTCACTGTATGACGAGCTGATGCAACAGTTAAAGGCATCCAGCTCTGAACATATTCCAAGGCAACAAGTTGATGGGGTGGTTCACCAAAGGGAACCAGGATATGCGGACCATGTGGAATCAGCAATTCCATCTTCTCACAGGCATACTATTCATGCCCATGATGGTGGATGTGGATCCATTCTGTTCCAACACAACTCAGACATGTTGATTAGTGGCGGTCAGGACCGAACAGTCAAGGTTTGGGATACAAGATCTGGGACACTGAGTTCTACTCTTCATGGTTGCCTTGGGTCAGTACTTGATCTTGCAATTACACATGACAACAGATCTATCATCGCCGCTAGCAGCTCCAACAACCTGTATGTATGGCAAACTAGTTCTGGTCGGGTACAGCACACTCTCACCGGCCACACCGACAAAGTATGCGCGGTCGACACGAGCAAAGTTTCCAGCCGCAATGTAGTGAGTGCTGCTTATGATCACACCATGAAGGTCTGGGATCCAGTGAAAGGCTACTGCACCAATACCATCATCTTCCAGAGCAACTGCAATGCCCTTTCCTACAGCATGGATGGACTGACCTTCTGCTCTGGTCATGTAGATGGGAACCTGCGAATATGGGACAGCAGAATGGGAAAAGCTGCAAGTGAAGTCGCTGCTCATTCCCAGGCAGTGACATCAATCTGTGTCTCGCCAAGTGGTAACTTGGTGCTGACAAGCGGCAGGGATAACTTGCATAACTTATTTGACTTGAGAACACTGGAAGTTTGTGGGACGTTCAAAGCGAATGGAAACCGAGTCGCATCTAATTGGAGCAGGTCTTGTATCAGTGCCGATGAGAACCTTGTCGCAGCTGGATCAGCTGACGGATTCATCTACATATGGTCAAGGGTAAAGGATAACATGCTAAGCGTTTTAGAAGGGCATTCTTCGCCAGTCCTCTCGTGCTCATGGAATGGGATGGGGAACACACTAGCTTCTGCTGATAAGAATGGAAATTTGTGTATATGGTGTTGATGGATTAATCTTGATTGGGAAATGTAAATGCTGATCTACAATCTTTCCTCTGCCTCTCTCAGCTAACTCCAAGTTGTCTAAATCAGTTGTTGATGAGATTGCTTGGTTAATTGTTGGCTGGATTTGTCAGAGATCTCTGACACAACTTTTCTTTGGACCAACACATTGCCATAGATGTGGTAGCTTTTGTTCGACTTACTTTACACCCATGCATTGCCAACAGTCTCTCATGTGCACCGAAGACAGACTGGGAAGCTTCGATTGCTCCAATCTCAGACTTGAAATGCCAGGATGAAGCGACGACTCTCGTCTTCCACCATTCATCGCATTCAAATCAAGTATGGAACGTGATCAGGTACATGGAAATCTGTCTGATCTGCATAGAAATCATCATAATAAAATAGTTGTCTGGGAAACGTGGAAATAATAATATAGTATTTATGGAGATTTAATATATGTGCAGTTATATATTCATTGTTGAATAATAATGGGCCATTTTTAGGCAATTGCATTTACATAATTGTGATCTCTCCTCCTGAACAGTAATCCACCGTCATGTAAATGATCCATGGAGGATTGACGTAGTCCGCAAGCCCATGGGGCAGCTCCTATAAAGCCTCGCACACCCACCCCGTTCGACACTGGAGAAGGTCAGAATGGCGGCGACGGCGGAGGGTGCGAACTCGGCTATGGCATCGGACCTAGACTCGCCGGCACAGCCTGGCCTCCACCTGGCGCAATTTGCAGCGGGGTGCTTCTGGGGGCTGGAACTGGCCTTCCAGCGCCTGGAAGGGGTGGTGAAGACCGAGGTGGGGTACTCGCAGGGCCACCTCCCGGATCCCACCTACGAGGCCGTCTGCGGCGGCGACACCGGCCACGCCGAGGTCGTCCGCGTGCACTTCGACCCCGCCGCCTGCCCCTACCCCGCCCTCCTCGCCCTCTTCTGGTCTCGTCATGATCCCACCACCCTCAATCGCCAGGTGCGTGCACGTTTTTGGCCCGTCGCCACCACCATCTGTTTGTGATTTCAACGCTTGCGTGCATCCGTGGTTCGTGATCTAAATTGATATTTATCTTTTTCTTCTTCTTCTTCTTCTTCTTGTTCTTCTTCTTCTTTGTATGTTTAAGATTCATTGACGCTGATATGCAATCTACAAACTTGAAATGTTAGTTTGGTGACTCACCTTACCTTAGTTTGAGTTCAAGACTTCGATCAAGAACTGATTTCTTTTTCCCCCAGGCATCAAGATTTCTGTAATATGATTGATTATCAACTTCTATTTCTAATGATGGCATAATTCAACCGACTGGATATTTGTGTTTGAGTGTGTTATGATACATGCGTTTATAGCTTTACATATAATTGTTAAGATTGAATTGACTTGGCCAATAAGTATTTGATTAGTGAATTCATGGAGAACAAGTCAATTCGTTGACCAATCTTAGGCTACTCTTTCGGGGGCATTCTTGGATTCATATCACCATTTATCGACTTGACAAAGCCAAGTCAATCCAAGATGGTTGTTGACAGATTTGGAGGTCAATCGTATATTGACAACTTGTGCTGTGGGAACCTTAATTGAACTTTCCTTCCGTTCTATTTTCCAGCTCCAACCTTACATAATTGTCTTATACTCAGGAAGAAGGTATGCTTTTTCTCGAGGATTAAGTGCACAAGCTATGTATGATGTTGTGCAGGGAAATGATATCGGCACACAGTATCGATCAGGGATCTACTGCTATAGTGAGGCACAAGCTATATTGGCAAGGGAATCTATGGAACTGAAACAGAAGGAGATCAAGGACAAGATTGTGACAGAGATTCTACCGGCAAAGAGATTTTACAGAGCAGAAGAGTACCATCAGCAATATCTAGAGAAAGGTGGTGGAAGAGGACTGAAGCAATCCGCAAGAAAAGGGTGCAATGACCCCATCAGATGCTATGGCTGATGTGAGCAGGTTTGCCACATGTTGAACTTGTCACGCATTTCTCTTTAACCATGTCAAGGTAAGGATGGATTGTTGAGTTTGTTTAGAATAAAGCATGCAGTTTCTACTAGTATGTAGTGTGGTAGTACTTAAATAAGCCCAACTGGTAGTAGCATTAGTAGTTGACCTTATGATGGATATTCATGTACTTCTATCTCATTGTGTCATGAAAAGGCTTGGAGTCTCTGAATGATTGTTATTATGCTTGAATTTTTGTATGTTTGATGAGCTCCAGAGAAAGACCAACAACAATTATTTTCTCCCCATGAAACAAGTTTCTGTGATCATTTGTTGCAAATCTCGTATGACAGGACATTTTTGACTGGATTCTTGTTTTAGTTGGATCTGGAGAGCCTTTCCAACTACTGCCATCCTCAATTTTGGTTGCACGTAAATAGAAGGATAAGACTTTTGGTGAATATGATTTCAATGCTCGCCAATTGCTTAAAAGGTGTCACTTGTTCTCTATTCTTTTAAACAAGTTTTGAGAGCTCTTTTACTGAATGAATTTATGTTTTTTTGTTCAAGAGAAAACCTTAAAGAATACACTTGAAGCATAATTTTGTTTGGAGAAAACCAGAGAATAAGAGAATGGTTCAAGAACATACTTAGGGTGGACAGGAAATCAGAGAAAGAAACTATTTGTTCTTGCAATTGAATTGATTAAACTGAGTGATGCTGTTACATCCACTGGTTTCATTGAATCTCAGATGCTCTCAGATACCTTGTTGATATAACAGAGTAGGCACAAGAAAACTTGCTGATCTCAAAGATAATTCACTCGGAAAGAAAAGTTCAGATATTCTTGTATGAATTTTTTTTTCCTTCTTGATCAACATCATTCAGTAGTTCACAGGAACATGTCTTGAGCTTCTTACCATTTCATTTGCATGGGATGCTACAATATAATAAGAATGTGATTTCAACCAAGTTGTGCAAGTGTTGCAGATAAAGCTGCAATTTGGGCAAACACATTTAATGGTCTGGCATCTGATGATGGCTATGAGACCTTACATTTGAACCAAACATCATGCTTATGCTGTCTGCACAAAGACAAAAGGACTAGGAAATCAAATTCAACAAGCTCGGAACATGATTTCCATTGCTACACATGCTGTCATAATTATATATCCTCTTGCAGCATAGAATCACAGAAGACTTGCATGAAACAGCAAACATATAGTTGATGGTCGAAATGCATTAAAGAGCATCTGCTTTTTCTTTAACACAATTCAATAAGACCACTTTCATGGGATTCAGATTATTATAACATCAAGCAAACTTTGAAAATCCAAGGAAAAACCACATAAAATAATACATGATAAAGAGGGGAAGTTCGAAATGTCAACTCCTAGCTTATTTATTAATAGCGTAAAATGGAAAGAGGATATCGTTTTTCTGAGAAACCTCAGCTTTAGCAATCTGAAATTCACCTATGAATCAAGCATTTCAGGCAGTAACAAAGATTGCACAAGTTAATCCATCTGTCTGGCCTGCGCCAGTAGCTCTTCTCTGAGTCGCTTAATTTCCATTTCCCTCTCTAATCTCTCCATCTGGAAGAAAGAAAAGGGAATTAAAACCACAAAGTGCTACCAGAAGTTCCAGAATCACGCATACCATTTTCCATGATCCTAACATCCTACTGGCCTAGTCAACGTGAACAGAAATCTTAAGCCAGGTAGAATAGGCCACTTAAGCTAGACACCTAATCCATTTCCTAATTATAAAAGTTATAAATAACTTCTGATCTTGGTATGAAAAAGCCAGAAAAAGCATTAAAAATATAGTAGGAACTTGAAAGAAAATGCCAAAATACTAAATCTTGCAAAAAATTTTCAAAATTTGAAGTCCTAAAATATATTAAGAAAAAGATTAAAAAAAATGTAACAGCACAGAGAAGCCTCTCTCCCAAAACATCTTTGAAACAAATTAAGATAAGTCATCCATCAACCAAGTCAAATGATGGAAGAACCTTTTGAAGGCAAAGCTAGATTACTCCTCCAAATGAGGAACGAAGGAGCATCAGGTTTATTTTGATTTTCTATTGATTTAGAGATAGTCTACAAGCAAACACTAAGCATCTAGTTTGCACTTTTTTCAGTTAATTGAACCTTGACAAATATAAAACTTTGTGGCTTACAGCAAACGGAAGTTATCTAAATAAAACAAGAATGCAACTCATCAAGTGGCATGATTTCCAATATGTGGGGAGTCTATCAACTGTATCTATGTCCCATGTTGCTCATGTACAGCCAAAGTATCAGCCACTCAGTACGTGTGACAGAAGCATTTTAAAACCTTGGTAAGTTTATTAAATCCCTTCAGTCCTGCATTTCACAATAAATAGTTTGAATTCAATTTTAATAAGTTGCATCTACAAAAGTAAACTTCATCCTCAAAAACTCAATATTCCACTTTTGTTGTTTATGACTACACATTAACAGAACCAAGTTGAATGAAGAGAAAAAGAAAATATACACATCACAAATAAAAAAAGGATGATGGAATCTCCTATCGAAGTATTCATGATAGTATCAGGCTATTAGCATCCACTATACATGACATATGAAAGAGAAATAAATCTTGAAATTAACATTTCTGTTCAAATTAACAAAGTATAGTGAAGAGTACTTCATAAATTAGAATTCAAAAAAGCTCAATTGACAAAGAGAAGCAAATATTGTTCAGATGGCCTTTGGTTTAAAGCTTGCTTATGTACCCCTTTAATAGCTAGATAAGCACTCACAATCTCATACAGATATCAAAATGCATGCATCATTAATGGTAAACAACAATCTGGTAGAAGGCAATATTTTAAACTGAGAGTGCGTTTGAAGAAATTAACAAAAAAACTGAAGCATGGGTATATGCCATATTTTTCTTATTGCAATAATGGTGTAATCATGCAATATACATTGGCATAAAATTCAAGACAATAGACCATGTGTTCAGTAAGTGAAAATGCACCCGAACGAGGTAACTTCAACATGGACTTTTATCGATGCCTCAAAGGTTAGTAGAATCAGAGACTGGATTTTCGATTAAAATGTTTGACCATTCAAGCAACACTAACTGATAAAATCGTAATACTTCACATCAACAAATCTATCCTCTAAATAACCACAGGAACAATATGATTAACATGATACCAAGCTCCACAATGCCCAAAGTACAAAGAGTGAAACATCATATAAAACAGTAAGTTAGTCAAAGCTCAAAAGATTCTACATTGGCCCTATTGTCATAGTGTACACATAAAGGAAAGAGACAAAGACAATCATGCACTAAAAATACGAAGGTCCACTGCCTTGCTTCCAGTAGTCAGTCACAAAAGTGGAGAACATTGCCGTCCAAACATGAAAGCCCTCTAATGTTGGATAAATGATATACATAGGATCTCGTACGCCAGAAAATAAACTAATTTCCCCCTCCAATGTGTAAGTAGTATAATTATCTTGGTTTATCAAATGCTCAGAGATCCTGCCCTATCAGTGAATTTTATAAGAGAAGATCTAATACTCGCTTGCTATTAGTAACTTCGACATCAGTAAAACAAATCTCTTAGAAATCAAGGAACTCGAGAACTATTAATGAGTAGGTGGGTAAAAAAAGCGAATTTGTGCAGAAGAAAATCAAGAAAAAACAGAATCAATTAATCAAATTGTGATTTCAGAAGAAACCCATGAAGGTTTCCAAGGAACAGTAACACGAAGTTTCTTCTTGCATGGTCTTCCTGGAAATACCTAAATACCATTATCGATTGGGTCAAAATATGAGCAAAAAGGGCAAGAGATGTTTGGTGCTCCATCCAAACCATGAGATATCATATTTATCGAATCTAACCCTAAGGTTTCGGTCGCCATTCCCAACATGAGTTTCTCGATCACAGATCCAACTACAATGAGACGAGAGAGGAAGAGAAAGGGGAAAGGGGAGACCTTTTCGTCTTGATGGAGAGCCATCCAGACGTGGAGCTTCTCCATGGACCGCCAGAAGAGGAAGGCGCCGAAGCTCATCGCGAAGTACGTCGCCACCCGCACCATCTTCTCCTGCTCCTCTGCCGATCTCCGCCGCTTTCTTCTACCCTTCGATTCGGACGGGCGAAGGATAATGCCTTTGAACTAATAGGAGTCGTTCGAACCGAACCCGAGTCAGACCGGTGTCCAAAACCAGGCCATAGAGAACCGGTGCTGCATTACCATTTAAAATGATTTATCTATATGATTTAATTTGAAATAATATATTTATAGTGTTTACAAGTATTTGGATTTTGATACTTTTAAGGACAAAATTTTCAGAAAAAAACCTTTAACCATTCACTTTTCCCTACGTAAGAGGTTTTTTTTACTTTATTATAGTATTAATTATTTTATAAAAGATGAGATTATTTTCTATCATTGTATTAATACGAGATTCGTATCGCCATCCTCATCATCTACGTTTCACTGTAAGATCTTATCATCTTGGACCCTTTATATGATCATTGTCTTTGCTTATAAGATTTTTTCATTCAAAGTCCCAATCTAACCTTCGTTCTTAACATTAACTAGTCTTTCACCATTATTACCATTATCTTTTTTTTTTTTTGGAATGACTCTCATTTTTTTATTGTCCTCCAAGATGCGCATAGTTTTAAGCTCGATCTATCCTTGTTTTTACTCTCACCCATTTTGCCCTTTAGCCATCACTCTCTCGACTGCAACAAAATTGACATAGATCCTCAAATGATTTGTCTCGTTTGGATACTATATCTTTATAAAATGGTTTATCAACGACAACGAAGGTGAGGATGGAGGCAATCATAGCGAAACGGAGGTTTAGGTATAATATTATTTTTTATGAAAAATAAGGAATGCTTCGGGGAATAAAGAAAAAAAAAAGTTCTGCCGGATAAAATTGAAAGCTTGGGGTGGGAAGTTATAAAAAATGTAATCATTTTTTGTAGATTTAAAATAATTTCGGTAGCAAATAAATGTTTTCTAATTTATTTACTACAAACCAAATAAAAATTGATTTGAACGTGACGATGACGTCAAAACTACCGCCGCCGACAGCAGTGCGGAGTACACAGCGAGAGGACCGGAATGCTTCAGGCCGAAGGCATCTACGGCCAATATACTCGGCGTCGCCATCGAGAGCTCGCTCGCCCGCTACGTGTCGGAAGAGGGCGACGGTGGATTCGCGTTGAGCCGCTCGGATCCACGCCATCGCTTTCCTCTGCCTCCTCGTTCTCGGCCCGGGATCCCCGATAGCGCCGCACCCGACGGCGCCAATACCATGAGTGGTTGCCCCCGGCGTCACCGCTCCTCGGATCTCGCCGATAGTGCCGCCCCGAAGCATCCAGATGGACGCTGCCTCTCGGCCTGCGGTCGTCATCGACAACGGCTCCGGGTTTGATTGCATTTATGTACTTTTTGTTATGTCGGTTTGATCCTCGATTGCGTGCGAAATCGGAAACTTGAGGTGAAAGTTGGTCGATGAGCTGTTGTTGTAGATTTTGAGTTCCGATCCTGAAGTGAATTTGGTGTCGGCTAGGAAATCGTTAAAAAGCTGGAAAAGTTATGGAATAGCGAGGTTGCAGTGATATGTGCAAGGACATCTCAGGGTGTGTCTAAGAACAGATACCGGATTGTTTGGTCGAATTGTCAAGATTATGATATGGCTGTGGTTCTATACTGGGATGTAACAAGGGGTATGTGCAGTCTTTTCTGTGTGTAATGTGTTGGATGGACAAGATAAGGTTGTGGCTTTTGGAAGTCCGGTTGGTACCAAACATTCTCTAATGGATGTTGCCTAAAATTGGAAGGAAATCGATAGCATCAAAGAATGTAAGTATTGGTGAAACACAAAAGCCTTTAACAGAGGAAGGAATGCCAGAGGTCCAACAGATGAAGAGTATAAGGAAAACCATACGTTATTGTTCTGGAGATTTGAAGAAATTGGACTCACTGAAGCCTATTTTTGTACTATTAAACTAGGAATATCTCATCATGTATGAAAGACATATCATAAGTACACTAGTCAAAGGGGATATGATACATTAAAAATAGCTAAATGATTGAGTGATTGAGAAATTATTGTTTTAATGTGGTTTCATCCAAAAAAGGTTATCATGATCATAATATTGCAGAAAGCAGGATAGAGCAGTATCATCTTTATATTATTAAATCCTAATTCCTCTTCCTAAACTAGGAGTTTGTTGGGCTATGCAAAATTCATGGCCATTCTAGCTGAAGTCAGTAAAGTGATTGGGTCCTAATTTTTTAAGCAGAGAGACCTTGGACCCAAGGTTTCATCTTCCTTGAAAATGCTAGTTCAGTGACCAGGAGTTGGGGAAATTTTAGGACCACATTGCTGGCTGAACCTTAACCTGGGTTCTCCATCCATGTCTAATGGAATGCCTCTTTACAGGCTTAGGTATTGACAAGTTAGCCTTACTATTAGTTTTTCCTGCAAAATTATGCTTTCTTCTGGTATTTTTTGAATTATAGTAAACAGCTAATAGAAAATCTTTGATAATCTTTCATTTGATTGCAGTCAGTTATGAGTTCTTCTGATTATATTTCTGCTTCCATGATCTGCTTTACTTTTTCTTAGGTACACAAAAATGGGATTTGCTGGCAATGTTGAACCTTCCTTCATCATCCCTACTGTGGTTGCCATCAATGAGTCTTTTTCAAATCAATCAAAGAGTATCAGTAAAGGAAATTGGCTTGCACAGCACAGTGCAAGTGTAATGGCTGATCTTGATTTTTCAATTGGAGAAGAAGCTCTAATGTATTCTCGCTCTAGTACTACATATGGTCTTCGTTACCCTATTCATCATGGTCAGGTATGATAATGACAAGCAGTACGTTGCAATTTTGTGTTCCTTGGAGATTCTTTCAAGCTTACAGTGCCCTTTTTGCAGGTGGAGAATTGGGATGCAATGGAAAGATTTTGGCAACAATGCATCTTCAATTTTTTACGTTGTGACCCAGAAGATCACTATTTTCTTCTGACTGAGAGTCCGCTTACCGCTCCTGAGAGTCGTGAATATACAGGGGAAATCATGTTTGAGACATTCAATATTCCTGGATTGTATATAGCAGTTCAGCCTGTCCTAGCCCTTGCTGCTGGTTACACAACTTCAAAGGTAGGTGTCAGCAACTTTTCAAGATAATTTTGACATTTGTGATGCATATTTTAAGTCATATCTAAAACTTCTGTTATGTAGCTCAACTTCCAGTTTGTGTTTTAAAATCTAATTTAAGAAATTATTCCACAGATATATTGTGTTCCTAATGTTGATGGTGTAGGAATTTTATGCATTTCTATGATGATTAGGGTATTTTCCCTGTTTTGAACTCATAATTACTTATTTTATGTCAATACTTGAAGAAAGCAACTTGAGAAAATTATTATGGTATGATTTACCTAAGAAAGCTCTAACTAGTTATTGCAAGTTTGAGGGACTCCTAAGAAGAAGCTTAGCTGATAAATACTTTGGCAGTATATCACAAGGACCTGGGTTCGAATCCTGTCTTCACAACTTACCTTTACCCCCGCCCCACCCCCAAAAAAAAAAAAAAAAAAAAAAAAGTTTGAGGGACAAAGTAATATTGATGCTGTAGGTATGGGATTAATATGACACTGTGCAAATATTTGGGAACAAAATATTGAGTTTGTGCTTGTGTTGATCAAAGTATCTGCATACTTATGCAGTTTGAACTTGAAATGTTATCTTGACAAACAACTATTGCAAGTAACAATAGCATTAACAATAGCATAGTTTTCAGCTAATAGATACAAAATGTTTATGTTGATGGTAACGTCCTTTTTTGACTGGAGCTAGATGACAATAATCTTGGGACAGGGCTAAGAGTTCCAATTTAGATATAGTCAATAGAGTTTGTTGTGGTGGACTTATCAATCTATATTTATCTAACATGCACATTAATGTGTTACTGTTCTTCTTAGGGTGCTATAAGACCACATTTTGTGCCTGTTAGATAGAAGTACTGCAAATCTGGGTTGGAAGAAAGAACACACTGTATCATAATGAAGACTACATAGTCCCTGAGTATTATGTTGACTAAAGTAATTTCTAATAAGTCACTGACTTAGCACTATGGACATAGTTTCTTTTGGAACTTACATCTCTTACTAGATGACTTGTTTGTAGGAATATCATTTGATCATGTATAATCTGAGATAACAGAATATTTTTCTCATGTCAATTCAAGTGGCTCGTTTATGTTTATATTCTGCATCCATTATTCCATCTGGGGACCTATTTATATTATTTTTCCATAGATGAAGTTGTATATAACTTTTCACACATACTGTTTAATTGAGTTTTTCCCATTATAGTAACTTTTGAGATAGTATACAGTCATGCAGTTCAAAATAAATCAGTATTATCATTTACCTTATGATGTTTATGTTGACCTGTATAATTTTCAGTGTCAAATGACGGGAGTTGTGGTTGACGTTGGAGATGGTGCTACACATATAGTCCCAGTTGCAGATGGTTATGTAATAGGCAGTAGTATCCGATCAATACCTATTGCGGGCAAGGATGTTACCCAGTTTATTCAGCAACTTATGAAGGTAGAAAACAATGATTTTACACCTATTATGCCTTCCAAGTAACCCGACATGTTCTCTTTTATTGGAATGGATACCAGGCCTTCACATTGGTCATCAAGCTGTTAGTCATCCTGGACCATGAGTAGGGCACAAGATCAATTCGAGTTAATTTAAGCCCACAAAGCCCCATGGAGGGGCATTATCCACCATAACTTTGAGAAATGCATGGTTTGCAGAAGATGAGTATCAAACCCCTGCCCTTATTGGGGAGAGATGCTCTAGCATTCGAGAAAAGGGAAGGCAGAATACAACATATTACCTGGTGATTTGTTGTGCATGACTCATGAGCAAGGAATTCTCTAATCTGTGTGATGGGTTAGAGTTAAAGATTCATAATTTTTTTAGAATAGAACGTGTTGAGCTGAAATCCTTGGAAAATTTGAACTTAGAGGTTCATTTTCCTAACATATCTTGTCAAATATGCAAGCATCATCTTGTTGATTGGGCCTCAAGATGTCCTTTTGCTTTTTGATATTATTTATTGTTTTCTTGACATTCTTGTTGTCATAGGCATTCGTCAATTGAATGATACTGATGTTTCTTGGTTGGCTAAGCTAGATATGCATGACCTATTTTATTGGTTTTAACTTTTAATATATATCATCCTATTTGTATCAAAAGGATGGTATAGGATTCAAGAGTTACCCAGTGATGCAAATGTGGAAGCCTTGAGAGTTGTGTTAACCAAGCAGTTTTGAACATAGTTGGGATTTTAGATGGATCTTAACATGTACAGTGTTCCTGTAGTGATGTCCTTTTGGAGGTCAACTGACTCACACCTTGAGTACTAGAGCCCATGCTTCCTTGGGATGTTATGGTTTATCCTCTGGCATTTTGGTTTCTTTCACTTCAAAGAGTAAAATGATTCTTCTTGATCCATCGGTTGTACGGTGCTGTGGCTGAGTTTTAACTAAGACAAATGATGATATATAATAGGAAGGCGTTATTAGTGTCTTGACAAGTTTCATAAGTTATGAAGAGAAACTTTCAGATTTTTATTCAGTACTCCTTGATGTTCCTCATCTTATCACATCTTGAAGTTTGGTTTTAAACAAGAAAAGCCCTTGACATGCCTTGATAATTAACATTATCCTTCAGTTCTGAAACAGTTTCAAGTCATGGACCTGAGTGACAGAAAACTGTGGAAAGAGGATGGAGAGGGACAGTAATGTGGAAGAAAGATGCAGAGAGGGATATGCAAGGAGAGAGTGAGAGCTTTTTGTTGGAATGGAGGCAGAGATATCATCTAGAGCACAGATGACCCTGTTTTGGAGTAGAGGATAGAGGATAAGCAAGGCTTTTCAGGGACCTATGGTTGATGATGTAGGTGCAATGGTTCAGAGTAGAGAGTTATGGCTGTCTTGAGCTTGAACTGAGGTGTTGACTAATCTTAAGTTTGACATGCAACCTAGCTTGAGTTGACAAAAGATAAGGATACAAAAGTCTTAAGCTGCTGAGAGGAGAAAGATATCTTAGATCTATATTTGTAGAAAAAGTAAAAATAAAAAAAAGCTTCTTTCTAGAAATAATCTGAAACTGCATTCTAAATCCCAAAACTATCAACTAATTTTCTTTTCAATATGAATTATCACATGCATGCTTTGTTAAACTTTTGACTATCATTCAAGTACTGAACCCCATAGGCAAGGATTTTCTATTATGTCATTCGTGTAAGTTTTTAGATTCCAAGTTTTTCAAATCTTCAGTCTTGAAGTCGGGGAGGTAAAAGGACACAATACTATTTAAAAAGCATATGTTATGGCATTCGACTTGCTATTCATGATTAGCTACCATGATCCCTGTAGGAAAGGGGAGAGCATATACCACCAGAAGATTCTTTTGAAGTAGCAAGGAAGGTCAAAGAAACATATTGTTACACTTGTTCAGACATTGTCAAGGTAATTTACTCCTTAATTTACTAGCTAATGCATGATAGAAGCTAACGTAGTTAAACTACTGGGTTTTTATGCTTCATGTAAAATTTTTCTTCCTGTTGTGTCATTTCTTTTTTATAAATGTCACTTTGTGAATGTAGTAATCTTTATTGAATGATAAGCCAGCTACATAGAGAATTGTCGAATGGAGTGGACTCCTCACTACTCACTGATCATTCATAAGCCTATTATTTTGATAGAACTTGATAGTGGATCAGCTAAAGATGATCTAGTACCAAAACCTACCATAGAGAGGTTGTGAGGAAGGAGCAGCAAATTATGAACAAACTTTTTTCTTTCCTCAAATGAGGACTAGGTCATCAGTGGTTAGTTATGTTAAATTTTATTTGTTAATATCCACAAATGGTAGTGTCAGTCATGTCAGTAGTCCTAACAGCCCACAAATAGAACAAAAAAAACTATATGTACATGGATTAAAACAAACAAAGAGTTTTATAAGTATAAAATTGAACAAATGAAATAAGTATTAAAGTCTTAATTGTAATGTAACCTGTGGAAATAGATTTAGTGATAAGAAATTCTACTAATTGTTATATTACTTGTTGTTGGCAATTGATTATTTTGTTTTGTGATTTTAGGAGTTCAATAAGCATGACAAGGAGCCTAGTAAATATACAAAGCAATGGATTGGTACTAAACCAAAGACCCGAGCACGATACTCTTGTGACGTTGGATATGAGCGGTTTCTTGGTCCTGAGGTATAATTTATTATCTTGTCTTTGTAATTCAATCAATATCAAATTAGTTTTTTTATTGAACAAGTTGACCAATGTAACGCTGACCATGGTTCCGATTCCCCAAAACTAGGAATCGGAATCAAATCGACAAGGGTTGGTTTTGGAACCGGAATTGGTGGTTTCGGTTCGAACAACCAGTATTTTATTATTTTTAATTTAAAAAGTTTAAAATATAAAAATTATAAATTTCTTTTAAATAATAAAAAAATAATTTAAAATTACGGAATCCATGGTTCAAATTGGAACTAGAACCAAATCGCCCGGGCTGGTTCCAGTTCGATTACAGGCCGGTTCCGATTCATTTACGGTTTTGATTCGGTTTGTAACCAACGAATCGTGGGCTGGTTCGGTTTTGGTTTCGGCTTGGTTCGGTTTCAGTTCGAACCAAATCATGGTCGGGCCTAACCAAATGTATGTTTTGTTGAAAGAGTATTTCTTGATGTGGTTCATCCTCATGAATACTTTGCCTCGTCTATCTTTTTTGTCAATTCTAATTTTTTATTTTTGTAAAAAATGGATTATACCATTTCATGGATCTTCCATGAAATGATATGAACTGACAGTTTTTAAGAGTTCTTTCAGATTCTCAAATTATGATTGCAACCATGTTATTGGTCCATTTCCATACATTTAGGTATGGTATCAAAGCATGTCATACGTTCTTCAGATAATGTCAAAATTGGTGCAGAGATGATATGAGCATTATAAGATATTCAGATCTCGAAATAGATAACTACTTCAATCAAGAAAGAATCCGCAAAACTTGCTCTTCAGATAATTTAGCAGTTCTACAGAGAATAGGTAAATAATAAGAATAAATAATTAAAAAATATTCTTAGACAATGGCACACAGATACTAAAGATGGTAAATAATAAGAAGGGGTAAAGGAACGAGTAATAATAAAAGAGGCACAAGGAAAATGAAAGCATCGATTATTTATTGTTTTGCAAACAAAACAAGCTGTTTGTTCCCTTTATTTTTTGGCGTCTTATGCTAGATCCTAACTGAAATAGGGTTCTCGAATGATGAAAAGGAACAAGAAAATATTATAAGGCAACTTTTCTTTCTTAAAAAATTGTAGTCCCTCAATATTTCATTTAAATGAACCAGAATTCCGTAAACTAAAATCCTAATGTACTAATAACATGCCTAAATCACATTATCTCTAAAGTCGAGGTAACAAAGTATAATCCCATTAAGCATGTGCTGTCCCATTGCTCTTTCTTGTTTTAAAAAATCGGTATTTTGTATGAGCAGATCTTCTTCCATCCTGAGATTTACAATGATAATTTTACCTCTCCTTTACCTGTTACCGTGGACAAGTGCATTCAGTTATCACCAATTGATACCAGAAGGGCTTTATATAAGGTAAGCATCAAATCACCTATGTCTCTACAATTTAATTTTCAGGTTTTCTAGCTCTTATATGTTCCTCGTACTGCCTTAGAATATAGTGTTATCCGGGGGATCAACAATGTTTAAGGATTTCCATAGAAGATTGCAACGAGATTTAAAAAGAATAGTGGATGCACGGATGGTGACATCCAACGCCCAACTCATTGATGATGTAAAAGTAAGCAGTCTAATGTGTTCTCTTTTCACCTACACAAGTCAAGGTCTGATTTTTCTGTTGTTTTGACTGTAGTCTCAACCCATCGAAGTCAATGTCGTCAGTCATCCTTTTCAGAGATATGCAGTTTGGTTTGGAGGTTCTGTGCTTGCATCAACGCCTGAATTTTATGAGGTAAATTCTGAACTCTACCCAATCTTCATAAATATTTAACTAGCAAAAATTGTAGAAGAAAGGTTTTGTTGTCTATATTTGACTTAAATATTTACAGCTTGGCATTGTGTGCATGAAATCATTGGTTTCAGTATATATTCGTGAATAAATAAGGTCTAGTTCGCTAGTCAACCATGCACAGTTTTAAGTTGATACTCGAAGACATTTATTCTGTGTGGATTTAATACGGAAGCTTCCTTCTGGTGTAGGCTTGCCACACAAAGGCCGAGTACGAGGAATACGGAGCCAGCATCTGCAGAACAAATCCTGTCTTCAAGGGTATGTACTGATATCAAAAGATTGCATACCATATCTTTGTATGCATCCCCAACTCTATACATTTGTGATGTGATGAGAAGGGGCTTTTTCTGTGTTGTCTAATAAATGCAGTAGATGTATTCGTTTTTCCATTACATTATTGTCCAAGAAATATATTAGATTTGAGGCAGCAGTGATGCTGAATTGACTTTTCCTTCTTTTATAAGCTGAATGCCCAGTCTGTGTATGTGCTTAGGTTTTTCAGAACATTTTCCTATAAACTTTTTGGATGAGAAATGCTCTCTCTCTCTCTCTCTCTAAATGTCATAAAAAAACAGTCTTCATGCAATTGAACTACTGTGTTGGGATCAATGTCTCACATCCTACAAGTTATTGATTATGTATAGGTGATAAACTTTCACATCTGACAGGCACAAGCCTTCCACTTTCTTCCACTCCACTTTGCATGTTAATTTAATCTCTCTCTCTCTCTCTCTCTCTGAGACGTCACTTTGCCAACTCCACAGCCTGCGGTTCTTGCATGCAGTGACAAACCTAGTTGGAGAATTCAATCTTGGCCTCCTCCCTTATAACAACAAGAAGCTATTTTGGTATCCAAAGCTGAAGCGCAAGCCACTGCACATGGATGAGACTCGGGAGGGATGCGCGACTCGAGCTAACGTGGCAACGGGAGCAATGGACATGGGGTAGAAGACAGCGGCACCACTGTTCCCAGGCGACCGCCCTAATAAATGCCGCCTTAAAGAATCCAAGGCAGCCAAGAGAGGGAACGGTCGAGATCCTCGCGGTCGGCGATCGTCTTGTAATGGACGGCTAGCATTCGTCGATCCGTCCCGTTCCGTCGTCTTCTTCCTGCTTAACGGCGGGGTTGCAGGCGCGGGTGGCGGTGCTTTGCCCCTGTCCTCTGCGACTATTTACGGCAGCGCCACCGCGGGTTCGCCATTCCCGAGGCGAGCCATGGCCAGCGGACGCAGAAGAATCTCTGGGAAACCCACCCACACACGCTTCCCCTCACGGCGAAGACCGCATCACCTGTTTTCGCCCCTCGCCACGGATCCTATTTACCTGTCTGCCACCCCCATCATCGCCCTGCCACGCCTGTTTTTGCCTGGTTTGGTTGTATCTACTGCCATGATCAGCCAGCGCTCAGGTGTCAGACCGCTGTTTCTTGAGAAAGCAATGGGCTGCCTTCTCCTTCCCTGGAGGACTCCTAGGTGAGTTCTTTTGCTCGGTTGGTGATGGGCTACTAGCTTTGTTTCGGTACCGTGGAAAATGGAGGGCTTTTGGGGGATTTTGTCGTCTGCTTCGGAGCCGTTGTGCTTTCAGGAGAAAGGAAACGGTGAGAGACTGAGAGTACAGTCCTACATTGTGCTTCTACTCTTTCCCTGTTTTTTGAAGCTTTTGAACGTGTTACAGTAAAAGATGTGGGTTTCTTTTTCTTCCCTTGGTTTCGTGATGTTTGATGAGGTTTGTTGACTTGTTTGTCTGCTTTATTTGCCATTTTATGTTGCATGTGCTGGAATGGTGATCTATCAGCATTAGCTGTGTGAATAGCTTTTGATCTTTGTTATCGATCTGGTAAAGTTAAGTGTCACTGCAGTCATTTTTTCGCCTAACATGTTAAAGTTGTTTGACTTGCATCTCAGTAAACCAGTCAATATTTTCATACTGTTTACGATGTATGTCATTGGAGATCTTAAGATCTTCTTTAGCCTTATCCGCTGTTGTTTGCTATTTTTAAGTGTTGCCTGTTGGAATGCGGCAGTTGGTAGGTACTTTTACTTCGTTATCTTGTTTGATTTGGTCTACATTGATGCCTTCTTTGGAGTTTTTGGTAGGATGAACTTAATCTCGCTTGCTAAGCTGATGTGGTTGCTGAATCCTTGTCATGCAGGAATGGAACAGGAAGAGTAATATCTTCGTTTTAATCCTTCGAGCTAATTGGTTAAATTGACGGGGTCGACAATATGACTGAGGCTCCACGGCATTCCGTGGACATTCCTCTTTCAAAAACTCTAGTGGCACTAAAGAGAGTCAGATCACTGAGGGATCCATCGACCAACTCGATGAGCAAATTTACTGCAGTTATAGAGCATATGAACATTGGGGCCAATTCTTTGAATGTTCCTTTTGAGATGAACGATTCGAATAAGCACCGTGTTCATCTGAATGAAGAAATTGAGGATGTTCTAAGCAATTCAGGCTCAAATTTTAGTTCTAGAATACCTAATCTGAAGAGCACCTTCCCTGAGAAGAGTTGTGCAGTGAAATTTCGAGGATCTAAACCGACAAGAACCAAACTAGCTCATAAATCGCATCGAGATCGTCCGCGTAAGTCATTGGCTTCGGCAAGGGTTCGGCATTCCACAAGGCATGTTGAAGTGGAAGTAGATTCTTATAAAGCGCCTGAATTTGACTTGGCTAACAGGGTCACTGCAACAGGAAAGAAGCATTTTTATAGAAATTCGAGGAAACCAGCTTCTGTGGTGAGCCATGCAGGAAGTCCATGTAAGTCAGTCAGTGACGCTCATACTACTGGTTCAAGACGACCGACCATGGGTTTTGCAACTCTGGATTCACAATCCAAATCCAATGACGTTGTTGGTTCAAATTTCAGTGGTTGTGGAATCAGCTATTGTTGGTCAGGAACACCAAAGTACAGGGGCCGGAATATTTATTCTGATGATGAAGAACAGGAAAAACCTTTGTTATCTGCCGAACAGTCAGAGATGGCTTGTATAAATTCTGCACGGTATCCACAGAGTCCGAGAAGCTTAAGCCAGAAATTTAGGCCCAAATCCTTCAATGAGTTGGTTGGCCTGAATGTAGTTTCTCAGTCCCTTTTGCACGCTATAACAAAAGGAAAGATATCTCCAATGTATTTATTTCATGGACCTCATGGCAATGGTAAGACATCAACCGCAAGGGTTTTTGCGGCTGCTTTGAATTGCCTATCTGATGTGGAACATAGGCCATGTGGGTTCTGCCGGGAATGTGTGTTATTATTCTCTGGAAGGAGCAGAAATATCAAAGAGCTTGATGCTGCTAAGATAAACCATAAAGAAAGGTTTAAAGCTCTTCAGAAGAATGCTTCAGTGGTTCCATGTTCGTCTCGCTTTGAGGTCTTCATAATAGAAGAGTGTCAATCCTTGAGAGAGGAGGCATGGGCAACCATTTTTAAAAGCCTTGATGAATTACCTGGACGTGCTGTATATGTTATGATTACCTCTGATCTGGACACATTGCCTCACAGTTATGTGTCAAGGTGCCAAAGGTACCACTTCCCAAAAATAAAGGAAGTCGATATTATCGACAGGTTGCAAAAGATAAGCATAGAAGAGGAATTGGAG